>JAZAVJ010000332.1:0-41491 GCA_037954315.1 Neonectria punicea | reverse complement strand
GGCCGTGCAAGAGGAAATAGACCACCAGGCCGCATGTCCACCAAGTTGACGACGTATCTCGGACATGCGTTTCTTCGCAACAAAAAACAGCTAAAATTTCATCCGTGAACGGTTCCCCTTTTCTGTATGCAACATCCTACCCTTCCGCCCAACCCACGTGCTAGTCATGGATGCTTAAAGCCCCCCGAACGCCGTGGATCGAGGTTCCTTTCGGTACATCCTCGTATTCAGAACACCTCCCACCTCACCAACTTCTTCGAAGCGCCTTGCCTCCTACCCCCCTACTACCATCACACTTATCGGCGGAGAGTCAGCCGATCGGGCGAACTCGGCATGCCCTGGGTATCCTATCGTCTCGAAGTAGTGATGTGACGTAAGGGGGGTGGGGAGGCGCTCTGGCTTTGGACCCAGCAAAAATACTCCGGTCTTGCTCAACTGTCAATCTCCAGACAACGCTCGCTTGTCCTGCCAGACTCTCACAAAATGTCACGGACCCCTGGCAAAGGGCCGAGAATAGACACGGTTCAACATGGACACCGAGTCCATCTTATGGGGCAACTCAATGCCATGTGTTCTGGTTGTTTCCCATGAAGCCTTCTTCGAGAGTCCGCTCTTCCAAGTTGCGGATAAAGTCCCTGTTCCCCCGACCACCCTGCTGGGCGGTGGCGCGGCTTCCCCTCCGTCCTGTTCGAGGCCCATTCTCACCACCACCAGCGCTCATATCCCCTGGGGGTGGGTAATACGCGGGGCTAGGTTGCAGACGGATAGGCTGGCTAGGGTCGAGATGGCTGGCTACTCGTTGGATAGCCGCAGGGATGCCGCTCTGTTGCTGGTCCATAGTCGACGCTCTTTGCCGGGCCGGCCGCATTCCTCCTTGCTGATACATGTTCGGCTGGGGCATTTGCGCATACTGGCCTCCCTGTGGCATTTGTTGAGGTTGCTGGGGCATGACCATTTGGCCATACTGGCCTGACTGTTGCGCATACGCAGACGGCGCATTGCTGTGACTGCCACCGGAGGAGTACATGGCATTGTTGTTGTACATCTGTGGCTGCACATGTCCAGGCTGTGGATACTGTCCACCAGCCATGGCGTATGCGCCTTGAGCTGCCGAGTTCGCCTGGGCTTGGGCCGCCTGCGCCCGCTGCTTGCTAAGTGCCTCAGCTTGCTGCTGTTGCTGAGTTCCAGGAGCTGGAGACCTGTTGAGCGAGCTCGACTTGAGGTTCATGGGTGGCACAAACGGCCCCGTGAACTTCTGTTGCGTAATGAAGGGGTGGAGCTTAGCCTGCTGCGGCGACCATCTCTCCAGAGGGTTGATCGTTAGGAGACCTCGAACGAAATCGATAAACGCTATGCGGTTGTTCATTTCTATAATTGTTAGCTCGTTCCCAGCTAGGTGCTTGGTGTTCATGGGTGGACCTACCTCGGTCAATCTCGCTCTGCTTCATGTTCTTGCGAGGCATCGGGTACGACTTGATAATCTCAGGCAGAGTGCTGGCCTGGAAGTACTTCTTGCTGGGCTGCTCCTTGGTGGAATGTTCTCGCGCATACTGTTCCATGCTTTTGAGGTGATATGTTCGTCGCCCGAATTCGTCCTGCCTCTTCTCGAAAAACTCGCCTGCCTGCTTGCCCATCTCGATCATCCAGTTGGGTGGGTTGCCGAGCATCTCGACGATGCGCGATACTTGATTATACTCTGACGAACCTGGGAACAGCGGCAGTCCCAGAAAGAGCTCAACCACGATGCATCCGAGGGACCACATGTCGATGGCGGAGGAGTAGGGAAGACCAAGAAGAACTTCGGGGGATCGGTAGAATCGAGACTGGATATAAGTGTAGACGGTTTGTCGTTCATCGCAAGCCGAACCAAAATCAATGATCTTGATAATGGGGCTCTCGAGATTCTTGAGCAGGATATTCTCGGGCTTCAAATCGCAGTGGATCAGGCGAGCCTTGTTGAGGAGCGCCAGGCCGTTGAGAAGTTGCTGAGCGAATACGCGGACTAGAGTGGTGCTGAGTCCTCGGAACTGGTTCTGCTTGATGAGCTCATACAAGTTGACGCTCAGAAGCTCAAAAACCAGGCACAGATGCTGGCGGTGAATGAAGGTATCCTTGAGGCGCAGAAGATGGTGATCGTCGTTCTTGTCAAGCTTCGTGTTGAGCTGGTTCTCACGGTCAGTTTTGTCGAGGGTGGAGGTAAGACAGATTGCGGGCGTACCAAATCTAGGACTGACACCTCCATCATGCTCTGGTTAAAGTAGGCAGTGCGATTCTTGATGACCTTGACAGCCACCACTTCTTGCGTCTTCAGGTTCTGGCACTTGACGACCTGACCGAAGGTTCCCTGGCCGAGGACGTCCAGGATGAGATAGCGATTCCTAGGTAGACAGGTTAACGACGAAATACATTTCCAACTGCGCCACGGGGGGCATACTTGTGACCTGCTTCCTCTGAACCGAGGATATCGTTCACGTATAGAATGTAATCACTATCCTCGTTGTCATAGCCATCGTTCTTAACACCCTTACTAGGCTTAGTCAAAACCCTACGAGGGTTTCGAGAAGACTCGTATTTAAAGCTCGGGTTGCAGATGCGATAGGTGGCCGGGAGGTGAACTGTCAGAGCCTGGAGGGGCTATACGGGCGCGTCAGCTCAGCATGGCGACGCAAACTAGGTGGAGGATTGGTACGTACGCTGATGAAGCCGCCTTCAGGGTTGGCGCGACGGAAGGGAGGCTGGGCGTTGACCTTGGGTCGGAGGTCGGATGGGGCCCTCAACTTCTTGAACTCTGGGACGGGGCCGCGAGTGACAGCCATGGTGGGCACAGGGCGGCGAGGTGACTTGGGATCAAGGTTGAAGGCGCTGTCGAGATTAGCGACAGCAGACGAGGGGTAACCGTCCTGGCTGCCGGTGGACGCGTAGGGCGTGATAGGAGGAAGCTGCTGGAGCTGTTGACCCTGTTGGCGGCCAACAAAGTAGGGAGATTGAGAATAGTCGGGCTGGCGGGTAGGCGACTGTCTCTGAGTCGGACTGGCGAGCTGGCCGACGGGGCCTGGCTTGGAAGCATATGGCGATGTGGGGGACAGTGTCTCCATGGGAGAGTATCGCTGGGCGGCAGCCGAGGGCTCCTGGGCCGAGTGAAGGTTGACGGGACGGCCGCCAGAGAGGTGAGACTGGTGATGAGGCCTCATGGGATACTTGATGCCGGCGTGGGCATCATGGGCGTCATGCATAGCGACGTCGCCGTTGCCGTCGCGCAGCTGGGACGGGGCAATGGGGGAGGCGGCCGGGTTGTTGTTGTTGACGGCAGAAGGAGGAGCGGCACCCGCGTGGACGGGGACGCCGCCGTGGAACTGGTCGTATTTGTATCCAGCGGGCGGCGGGGCCTGGCCAGCGTAGTCCCGGGGCATCTGGCCGCTGCCATTATGTCGCCTCGAGGCGCCGGGCGAGGCCGCGTCGGGATACGACTGCCACTGAGGGTCCATGGTTGGCGCTGTTTAGGTGGGCTGCGGCGGCGACAGCGCAACGGACAACAGCAACAGCAAGCAACAGACGCTGGGGGGTCCGGCTGGGGGAAGCTGGAAGCTGATGCTGGGGCTGGGGCTGGACCAGCGACAGCAGCAGCGTCTAGAGCGGCCTTGTCGCTGCGGTTGTCGTCGAGGGCGGCGGCGGCGGCGGCGGCGGCGGCGTCGGCGTCGGCGTCGGCGTCGGGGGACGGGCGTGGAGATCGAGGTCGACGTCGGCGTGGAGGAGTGATGGATGGCCAAGTCGGGGAGGAGGCTGACGGGATAGACGCAATAGATGCAGTCGAGGAGTTGGGTTGACGGAGGTCGCTTGGTCGCGCAGCGTAGCGTCAAGGCGGAGCGGATGGAGGGTAGCGCAGCAGTACGGTACTTGGCCCAGTACGGTACGAATTGGAGATGGTGCGGCGGGATTGGGCAGTGGAGGGCTGGAGTGCTGGAGGCCCAAAGCCGGGGGGGGGGCAGCGAGGGGGACGTTTAGGTGGGAAAGATGCGAGATAGGCGTGGTTTCGTGGAAGCTATGTGCATGTGCTCATGGTGAGAGCCAGAAATGAGACTGTCGCAAAGGGGCGCGACGAAGATCAATGTTGAGGATGAGGGCGGGTTGAGTGAGAACTTGACGAGTCTGGGAGCGATGCGAACGGAGATTTGTGGCTGGACTGTCGCAGCTGGGCGGACGAACTGGGCAGCGGGCAGCGGGCAGCGGAAACGGGCAGCAACCTAAGGTAACCCAGAAAACGGCGGAGGGACAGAGCGAGCGAGCGACCTCCGCCAGCCAGGTACCAGTTTGGGGGAGGTACCTACAGTGTAGAACTGAAGAGGTACAGCGCCCTGTTAGACCAGACACGTGAGAGCCAGGTACAGGTCCAGAATTTATTCCTGGGGGAGCCAGTATGTTAATATGCCACTGTACCTCAGCATTAGCTCTGTTTCCCGCAGTGAATTAGGTACTGAGAAATAGTAGAGCACCTGCATCCCCACGCCGTCTCTCGATCAGGTACTTTGTCTTGGCCAACCGGGTGGCCCTGCGTGCCTAACACCCGCTTGTTCCATTTCCTGGAGGAGCACGCGAAGAAAAAAAAGGTGGCCCGGGACCAGCCCCTGTCCCAGTTCCAGTCTGAAGCGCCCAAGTTCCAGAGCCAGCACAGTCCAGACTAACCCCCTAGCTCAGCTCAGGGATTGTTCTGATACGGGGAGCTTTTCCAGTGACTGAGGTGCCCGGTAAGACATACAGCCATGGAAGTTTTGGGCCCTGAGCATTAATAACTGGGCGCCGAGTCCTGTGCACTGAGCATTTGGGCCCATCGTCAGCCCACTGGAGCACTAACAGCCCGTACGCAAGGTAATCTAAGGGCGTGCCACTCGGTGTCATGTCCATCCGTGACATTGGCGCCCAAAGATCATGGTCAAAAAGCTCAGAGCCAGAGCCCAAGACAAGAGACAAGCGACAGAAGCCAGATGATACATAGAAACAAGGAAGGCCGGCTCCATCTTCGGTATCACCTCTCCTCTCCTGCTATCGGCTCTCGCCCGTTTTAGCGTATCCAGTGAAGCCGCGCAGTAGGTACACAGCGCCAGGCCTTATTGGCACCCGAGACTTTTAACTACTAACCTTTCGTAGTGGGCTGCCCATCTCAGGCGTCCAGGTTCCAAGCTCGACAAATCCTCCACGGAATCTCCTACCAGTCGGCTCCATCCTCCACTTGAGCCAGGATCTACCAAGTACGAAGGAGCTGATGTTGTGTGCCACGGAACATTACTGCTGATGCTGATGCTGATGCTGATGCTAAGCATAGCCTACAGAACCCCGGATGAATTGACTTCCAGTTATAGATGATTACTAGACTACCAACCTCGTTTTTTTCTCCCTCTCTCCTCCTGCGCTTCCATCAGCGGGCATATCATTCAGCTCAGCTACTACCACCTACTTAGAGAAGGGGGTGCACTGTGCTGGTAGGACTACGCAGGTACAAATACAGATGGATACGGTGCCTGCATCACCTTGAATTCTCCTCATTCTTGCATCCCTTCGTTTCTTATCCATGGCCGTGTTATAACGAATACCCCGCTCTCGGTCTTGCCATTTATTGATTCGCATGGATACGCCTTCTTCGCACTCAGTCATCGCCAGCCCAAAACACATCCACGTCACCTCACTGTCCTAGCTCTACCCCCCCCCCCCCCCCCGAAACGTGACAAAACCACCACATCCATCCCCCGACAGTCGATAATCGTCCCAACCCTCCGTTATCACGACCTCGCCATCCGTGGCTTGGTGTCCTAGCGGATCGCCCGAAACAGAAAAGAGCAGGGCACATGGTGACCTTTTTCCCCGCCTCTGCCGTGCCAAGCCATCTCGGAATATGTTGGCTGTTCATACAAACGTCCTTCATACCGGCCTTTGCAACGGCGAGCTGTCCTTCAGTTGTCCTTTTCGCCCCCATCGTCTGTCTTTTTCTGCCCTCACTCTTGTCTCCAGCCTATCCCCCATCATGATTACGTCGTCCCCGCCATACAGAACCTGACATGGCAAGCTAAAACGCCAAGGTATGCTGTTCCCTGTACCAAGGAGCCGCCACGACATGCAAGTGGGGATCGCATTTTTAGGCCTTCACGTCGACTCGGTCCAAGTCGCCCAAAGCCCCAAATCTGCCCATTCGGGCTGAAAGGTCGCCGTCTGCACTCTGCAGCTTTCATCAATGCCTTGGCTATAACGTGCCGTCCGATGAATCTCGCTCGTTATTCGTAGAAAAACACCGGAAATAGGTACCGCCTATGTAGTGACTACTACGTATTGGGCACTGCACAGTACGTGGTCCACGATGCGGCTTTGCTTTTACAGAACGTAGGTACGCACTATGACGAAGTCTGTGATGGAGCCATCGATGGACTCCACGACGCCTCCATTCTTTCTTAGCTCACACTTTCCCCAGCTGCGTTATGGTCGTCGATATGTACAACCGCCCAAATGTGGCGTCAAATAATGTGTGGCCAAACAGGTATGGACAAACATCCAAATGGGCGCTGCTTGCGTTGTTCGAGACAAATTACCGGCATGCAGCCCGAGACAAGCAAGAGTTCCTCGTCAACTCATCATTCTTTTCCCACTCCTCTCCGCCTTGTACTCCCAAACTGTCCGGTTTGCTCTCGAGCGGTCAATTATATTTCTCTTCCTCCTTCTCTCTTCCGCCTTTCCCTTACTTACATGCCGCCTTATTCGCTCCCCTATTCGCTTCCAATGTCGTGCCTCATGCAAATGTTGAACAAACAAAAACATATCGAGAAAATTGGTCGCTAGATACACACATTGCTCCATGGATTGCCGCCCCTCGCCAGTCATAAGTTGGACGTAGAAATATCAACGCTCCATGAGAGAGACATAATGGAACATTCATAACCTCGTCATAGGATAAGGGGAAAATTGAAACGAACAAAATACCAGACTAGCCCTGACCCGATGCTTTCAAAGGTATCCTGGGGTTGGCGCTCATAAATAAAAGAAACACATGGCGCTCCCGACTTTTGTTGAGTGACGAAGGAAAGAAATTATCCACACAGCATGGCTGGCCATAAGCAAGAAAACCCCGTAAAGAGCAGCACACGGGAATCACTGAGTACATGGCTCAAACAAAAGAGAAAGAGGGGAGACGAAAGAAACTCCAAATACGCGAAAGAAAGAAGGAAACAAAAACAGGGAAAGGGGGGCTGCACAGAAATATGGATATCTCAATGACAACTTGCTGATGCATCCCCCGGCAATTATATCGTCCTCCCTTTCATTTCTTGACTCGCTTGGACTTTCCGTTGGCCTCCTACGGCTGATATCCGCCAAATCCATTGTTGAAGTTCTGCCCAGGGCGAGGCTGAGCCCACTCGGCATTCGGGGGTTGCTGGCCCCGTCCATAGCCTCCGGCGCTCTGAGGGCCTGCATATCCCATCGGCGAGCCTCCATAACCAGCGGGCGATCCCGTCTGAGGGGGAGGATAGTTGCCCGGCTGCGCACCATATTGGGCTGCTTCAGACGGCATTAGTGTGCCTGGCATCCACATTTGCTCGCCATCCTCGAACTTACCGCCGTACTGGGGATAGTACGTGGGAGTGCCTGGGTAACCCCCGGGAGTCTGGGCGCTCTGCGGGCTGTACTGCTGAGCGGGATCAAATCCGCCGCCACCGCCCTGGGGGTTGGGCGTCTTGTCCTTGCCCCACTGGAGACGTGTCAGTAATCGATCGAGGTTGTGAGCGGTGAGAGAGGGGAAAGCGTACACTGCACTTGAGAGGGCGGCCGTTGACGTTGTAGCCGTTCATCTGGCAAATGCCCATGGCCGCGTTCTCGTGCGTGTCCATCTTGATGAAGGCGAAGCCTCGATCGGCTTGGAAGCGCGACTCGACAACGAATCCAAAATTCTGGAACAGGGGCACGACATCGTTGGGGGTCGTGTAGGGGGTCAGGTTCCCGACGTAGCACGTCGTCTGCCAGCTGGGGGTCTGGGTCAGGACGACCTCGTAACTAGCGAGGCCATGCGAGGGGAACTGGTGGTGTCCGTAAGGGGTTGTCGGGGTCATGCCCATGGCTTGCATAGCCTGCTGCTGAGCCATGGAGGGCTGGCCCTTCTGGTTTGCCCAGTTGCATCGGATGGCACGCGAGCCGAGCCACTCTCCGTCCATGGAGCTCAGGGCCTTCTCCGCCTCGGGACGGTCCCGGAAGGCGACGAAACCGTAGCCTCGCGACCTGCCCGTCTTCATGTCCCACATGACGCGAGCCTCGGAGACGGAGCCAAAAGCCGAGAAGGCCTGGAGAAGGACCTCATCATTGACTTCGTTGGAAAGATCACCCACGAAGATGTGGAAGTGGTTGGAGGTGTCCTCCTTGCTGGTGGTGTTCGACTGATAGGCCCAGTTAACCCGAATTTCCTGCTCCTGATGTCAGCCTCGGAATCGTCGGCCAGTGCCCGGATAGTTGGCGCAATTTTACCGATTGGTGAACCCGTCGTCCGTTCAGGGTTTGCATGGCGCGCTCCGCTGCACCAGGGTCATCGTACTCGACGAAACCGTAGTTGTAGCCCTTGGCCTGGGAAGAAAGCGTGTTAGCCACAACGCGCCAATCTCTCAACCAGTCCAATACCAGAGCGGTAAAATACACACATTTTTGTCCGGGATGATCTTGACGTTCTGGACGTGGCCAGTGGTCTCGAAGATCTGGCGCAGGACATCCTCGGTCACGCGCTGGTCCAAACCACCCACGTAGAGGGCGCGCTTGTTGGGCTCAGGGGCGGCGCGACGGAAGCCGCCGGAGCTGGTGGGGGACATCATGCCGCCATTGTCGTTGCCAGACAAGGGCGAAGTTATGGCCGTCGGGATCGGGTTGTTGTTCTGAGGGATATGCAGGGGCGGCGGAGGGAGGTGGGATGCGTTGGGCTGGCCATTCTGGTTGCCTTCGAAGCCGCCAGGGGCGCCCGAGTTGTTGGGCTGGGGAGGGGGAGGCAGCTGGCCCGGGTTGGAGGGAGCACCGGCGTCGGCCATTCTGGAGGATTGTTGAAGGTCGGATGGAAGATTTGGAGGGGGAGGGACAGGAAGGAAGGTCGGTATGGGGATAAACGTAAGGCTACCTAAGGTCGGATGGTCGAGGTGGAGCGCAGTCGGCGGTCGGCGGCGGCGTTGGATGTACTTGACAGGACAGGGGTACGACGAGTTAACGAAGCTAGCGAGCTTCAATGTGTAACGAGAAGCGGTGCGGTGGTGGCAGCGGGCGGGCGAAGAGATATCTTGGAGAACGGCGGTTCTGGATAGGAATGCCGCGATACAAGAGGACGGTGAGCTGGAAGTTTACCGAGAGGCCGAAGGATCGAGAGACGAAGGCCTAAAGGACACCGGACGTGGGGAGATGCAGCGGGAGCGGGAGAAGGGGACGCAGTCGCCGTTCAACAGGACGGACACGGCGCTACCTTTGTGACCTAACGTGACAATGGGGCCAACGCCGAAGCGGACGGAGCACGGAAGGCGAAGGCAGGATCCGGAGAGTCGAGAAGAGGGAAAAGGAAAAGCAACCGGACGAGTAGGAAAGAGGAAGAAGGAAATGATAAAAGGAAATGGACACGAGGAGATGAGAGGAGAGGAACAGCAAAAAGGATGAGAAATCGCAATCGGCGCTCCGAAGGTGTCTCAAAAAAAAAACCCTTGTGTGCGATAGGTAGGTAAGGTAGGTAGGTAAAGGTAATAAGGCAAAGGCAACGTAAGGCAATGTAAGGCAAGACAAGGTAAGGTTCGGCACGGCAGGATCAGACAGGCAGGCAGGCGGCAGGAGGAGAGAACAGAGCGCAGACGCGGCAGAGAGAACACCAGCTCATCAATCGTCGGCGTGATGAGACGGGGGGACGGGCTGCTTCGTACGGTAATTGCATGGTACGCATCTGACATATACTGTGTGTGGTTGGACGCGGCAGCCCGCACAACTCGCCAGTTCGACCAACGCAGACCGCAGACGGAGGCTTCCGCTCATTCGCAGGAGCCCGGCCTCCAAACCGCCCAATTAGATGCTATTCGTACGTGGTACGGTGCTCGGTACAGCCCTCCAGGTGGCCCCCGTCAAATCCAATTCTTCAAGCTGGGTCCCAACTCCCAAGCTTGCTGAGCTTGAGCCGGAACCTCAGGGCGGTCCCAGGGTTTGATTTTCAAGGAGGCGCCGGGGACAAAGACCGAGTGACAGGTGGCGACGGGGAGGAGAATGCGTCCATTCAACCATTGTACGAAGTACGAAAGTAGAACTATTCCGTGAGTGAGCCGGGGTGGGGTTGGTGGGGGTTGCCGACGTCCCTTTCATTCATCGCATGGCCTCAGGTCCTGCCGGCGGTCCTTTTATTACTGGATTACTACGTAGTACCGAGACGCCGGGTTGATTGCCGCAAGGCCTCCTCCGAATGCCTGTCTTGCTGCCCTGTATCTAGCTGGAAGGTTTCGACTGGCATGTCCATCTGGCTACTTGTGGGCAAGTAAAGCAAGCAAAACAGCATCCAACCCGAGATGTGCCAAGCCCATCTGAGGTCGGTGAAGAGATGACAAGACAAGACAGCACGCATGCATAGCCTGACCATTCGCTGGCGAGAACCAGGGGTGAAGGATGCCCAGGCCCGCTCGTGGTTGGATTGAGCTGAGGGGGTGGCCAATTGCAATCACGGGGATGGAGATTGCGCCTTGCCCAAGAGTCCAAAAGTCTACGTAGTAAAATTCTAGGAAACAGGAGGCTTGTTGTTCTAGTTGTGCTCAAGTTGTCGTCGTAGGAAACATAATCCTGACTCCTTTTCAGGCAATTGCTGGCGGCTAACTTAACGTACCTAACTGAGTAGGTAGCCAACTTGGTAGAAAAGAGCCGAGCTACATTTTAACGCCACAGGTGGCTCAGGGAGTGCCTGGAGTATCAGGCCCAAGTATAGGTATTCAAGTACGTTTTACTCAAACAAGTACACGTATTAGACGTACACTGTATTTCGCTACCATGATCCCATAGGTATCTATCTTACCTCCCAGTATCTGTCACAAACAATGATACCATGAACTTTGAATCAATAGGAGAACGAAGATTCACACACTTCAACCTTCACGTGATCAATTTCGGTGAGCGAACCCGAAGGTGTGGGGTGGTCCAAGCTTCGGAGACCCGGAGAGCCCAAACCGTACGCGCACCTTGGCTTTGTGGCTCCCGACGTCGTTCCATCAACTTCGCCAACTCAATCCAGTGCACGCAAGCATATCAACACGCAAACCCATGCAATTTGATAAATCAAACTGTACCCGTACTTCCGCTCATCTGTCCTAATCAATCTCCCGCTGCAATCTTCACGGGAAGTCTCGCATTCAGAACAATGGCGTCTCAAATGCCACAGGACCCCTTGGACGTCCTCCAGCTCATGGTAAACGATGTGGTAAGAACAGACCCCGCGAGCCCTGTACTTCCTGGCATTGTTACTTACCCCGCCGCCAACAGCTTGTCCAGACCGGCAAGGCATTGCGTTCTTCTCGTAAGGATGGACAGGGAAATGTAGCCCAAGCGCATGGCTCTCTCCAGTCTAAGCTGCCAGACACCATCCGCGCCTTTCATTCTGCCCTAGATGACCTTGAACATGACATTGTAAGCGAATTTCCACGCCTTCCTTTGTGGTAGGATGCTGACCTTCGGCACAGATCAGAGCCAAATCCGTTCTGCTTCGCGACCTCACACAAATTCAGGCGCAGAAACAACAGCAAGAACAGCAGCAGAAGCAGCAGCACTATTATCAAGAGCAGCAGCCGCTAGAACAAAACCAGCACCACCAAAACCAGCAACAGCAATTAAATTCAACACCTCAACAGCCAAGACCCATTGAGTCACAGTCAAAGGAGCCCATGGTCATTGATTTGGACTCATCCCCACCTCCCAATGATCAAATCATGATAGAGACCAAGGCCACCAAACCAGTTGCTCCATTTCCAGACATGGGTATGGGGCTTCCTGATATAACCGAGACCGATATCGTATTAAAGGATGAGACCCGTTCAACCATTCCACCAACATCCCTTCCAGACGCTACCAGCGTTAAACATGAACACACCGCATCTCCCGCTCCAATGGCACCGATGCCTGACATGGACGAGAAGCCAGTGGACATTAACATGGACATTTCCGGCGGAGATTTGCCCAACCCGGAACTGAACTTCACCAACATGGAGTTCACCCTCGCTCCAACGAACCACGACTCTCAGAACCCGCCTACCAGCCAAGAACCATCCTTTGACCTGGCAACATTTGCGCCCGCTGAGGGCGGCGACAACCTCATGGGACTCGATCACATCTTACCACCCAATGCCAATGAGCAAGCCAACATCAATCCTGTCTCACATGCTCCCACTCTTGAGAGTCCAGTCAAAGGAGAAACCCCGGGAAATTCAGGCATGTCTCTAGGGATGATGCACCTGAATAGTGCAGGACCACAGGATAATACAGATGCCAAGAAAGAGGAAACCGTTGACTCGGCGTTTGACGAACTAATGTACATGGATTCAGCTGTCGAATACGGGAGCGGTGGGCTCGGTGAGGAGACATTCGCAGACATGATGGATAATCGCGATGAGACGTTCGGCATGATGCAACATGGGGACTTTGATAGCGCTTACTTCGGCCTCGACAATATAGAAGAGGCGTGAACGGCGTGTGGGTGAAGCGAAACTCTCCCTAACACCACCGACTACCGGTAATTCTTCTTTACATACCAATGGTATACGTGTTGTTTGTTGCAAAATCTTGCAGAAACGGTGTTCACTTGTTCTTCTTAGGTCTCTTATGGTTTCTGTCATGTCCACTGAGTTGACATATATACCTGCGTTATGGTCTTGGGATCACTGAGCAAACGCTCATTCATCTCAAATAATTAGCGAGAAATTCCGGGTTGATTGCTTATCTATACAGCTAAAATGTCGATCAGGTGGACCCTCTACCGAGCTTTGAAGCGAGTTGCTCTCTCGAGCTGCAACTCGGCACGTGGGGTGGTTTCTTGTCCTTCACGACTTCAGAAATGAGTCCCAATAACGGCCCAGAGTACTACCAGAAAGAATTGGAAATACATGTCCCAGATAAATTGTACATAGGACAGCGTCGCAAAAGCCACCCTGGAATCGAACAATAGCATTGCTTGATCCAACGGAACGAGACCCAGTATCAAAGACTCTTCGTCATTTATTCACTCTTCCCTGTCTGCATACCGACTGGTCTATTTCTGTAACAAACTTAACCAGGACAACTTTGACTCTTGACTCAGCCAATGCCAAGTCAATACCTAGACTAACATGTCGCGTATAGGGAGCAGCCTGTGACATACTGGCAACCCCTCCATCGAAGCGTTTCTTGGCTCATGCGCCTGCGCGGCAAGAAACCCGCATCTCCTTACTGGGTTTAGATTCCTGATATGCACTCTTAAAGCAACCCAAGTGCTATTAATACACCCACACATAGATTAAACGTCCATTGGACACTGTGAGATTCGCATATGAGCACGGTCTTGGCAAGTTGTTCGTGTTCTAGGCTAGAATCGCCAGTAGGGTGTCGATTGGATACTTTAGGGCTAGATAAGCTAAAAAATCTTGATATACAAATGAACCATCTCGTCAAGTATGGGATAACAATCGCTTAGTGAACTCCAAGCAGTACTCCCTTTGTCCGTAAGATGCCCGTTATTGTGACGGGCAGAGCATGGGGACAATGATTCAGAACAAATCGAGACAAGGAAACGTTAATCATCGTAAGTCGTAAACAGTGCTGTGAGAACAGCACCAAGGGCGTGTTTGTTTCATCCTCTGAGCCCTTTCCTCCTTCTTCCAGAAGCTTCTCAAATCTCACGTACAATTTCCGTTGAGATCATGATACAGCGGCAGCGCGAGCCTCAAGCTCACGGCGCTTGGCAAGCAGACTTTTAAAGGCGCCAAGGCACTGAACAAGGGCCTCCTCATCGTGTGCGCAGAAGCGGTAGGTCTTCTCCTCGGTGATAACCTGGAGGCAGTGGTTCTTGCTCTTGCCGAGAGGGTCGATATCAACGACGTTAACGACGGAGGGTAGAGGAAGAATCCATTGGGCCTTGTACTCTGACTCGTCCTTGTAGAGGATCAGGTTGCGCGGGCGGAGAACTGCCCATCTATCTTTCCATTGGCGGACACCACGACGAGTGCGGAGGAACCAGAGCTTGCCCTGCCAGATGACCCGGTCTGGGTCATGCTCCAGGTTCGATACACTCGTTTGACTGGCAGATCGGATTCCAGCCCCTGGCTGGCGCGTGGTTCCTGGGGCAGGGTCTTGCACTGCAAAGCTCTCCATAGAAGGGTCGTGGGCTCGAACGGCCTCATTATCAGAGAAGTCGGAGTGGGAGGCCAACTCGGCGCCAGAGACGCCTGATGACTCGAAGATGGAGGAGCGGCGTCGGTGACTGGTGGCAAACTTGGGATGCGGTGTCGAGAGCGGCTCGGGGGAGCTGGAAAGGAAGCGTTCGTTGTCGCCGAGACGGTCCATGGAACTGCTCAGAGGAACAGCCATGGGGCCGGCGGATGGGCGCATAACCCGCGGGCTTGCCAGAAGCATTTCATCCTCCTCTTCCTCGATGCGGGCATCTTTGCGAATCAGGTCAAGCCACTCCTGGGCATCGTTGGGTGTGGGCGCCTGGAAGTGGTAGTTTTTTGAGGGAGAGAAGAGGCCGAAGACGTTCTCGCGCTTATGCTTGGGGTCCTTGAGGTCGGCAACGGCGGTAAGCTCGGAGAGGTAAATTTGGTGTCGTAGGCGGTCCTCCTTCTCGGTCTTGTACATGGAGAGGGTGTTGGGGCGTAGCACGAGGTAGATGGTCTTCCATTTCTGCAAAGGAGAGCAAAGTCAGCCAAATCAAGCACGAGGAAGGGGGAACAAGAAGGGGGAAGGTAGCACGAACCTTTGTCTTTTGGGTGCGCTTCTGCACATACCCGCTCTTTAGGACACGGTCGAATTCGAAGCAGCCGTCGTTGTTGACGGGAGAGAAGGGGTCGAGATTGGAATTGCTGCGGTCGCGGGTCGAAACATCGAGGTTGCTACTGCGAGGAACCATGTCCCGGGGAGCGCTTCGTTCAACGAGGAGCTCAGCCATGTTTCAGTCGAGGCGATGAGGGTGAGAGACGTAGAAAGGAGCTGATGGGCACTATGAGGTCTTGGACATGGGCGGGTCGAGAAGGTTGTGATGGTTGAGGTTTGAAGAGAGCGGATCGACGGCAGCAGGTCGACGACGGGAGAAGAGGTCTCGGGGACGGTGACTGGGATGGATTGGAGCCGCAGGAGGTGTTGGAGTTGTAGGTGGGTTTAAGTGGGAGGAGTTGCGACGAGACGAAAGCTTGGCCCTGGAAGGAATGGGGCTACAAACAGGGATGGTGATGGGTGTGCCGCAACGGAGCGGAGGATTCAGGTACCGGGGCTGTAGACGCGCGGTGAGAGAACGGAGTTGGACAAGGCGGCAGTAGCAACAGCAGCTCGCATGAGGAGTGGACCGGGGCGTGCGATTGAGATGGAGTGTTGTCTAGATGGTTCGTGGGCGAGTGTTGTTTGTGTAGTCGAGACTGGAGGTATGTACGAAGTGCGAATGTATGTATGTACGTAGGCGGGGTGGAATGCGCGGTTCCGTGATGTGAAGGAGAGTGCAAGTATTCGAATGCGTGTTGGTATGCAAGGTAGTCTAGATGTCGGCACGGGATGTGTCGGTAATGATGACGGTGGTGGGTGGTGGGTGGTGGGTTGTTGTTGTTGGTCGTGGTGGTTGTTTTTGTTGTTGTTGATAAAGCCGTTGAAGGAGAGGCAGACGGGTGGAGCAGCAGTAGAAGAAGAAGAAGAAGAAGAAGGGAACAAGTCGATCTAAAAGAGAAGCAAGCTTACACAAGTACTGGACAAAACAGTGGAAGAAGGCCCAGGCAGACGGGCGGGCAGACAGATAAACAGGCAGACAAGTAAAGGTGACAGACTGAACAGGGCGTCTCGAAGACTGACTGACTGACTGACTGTCCCTGTCGCACGCAGAACATTCTACGCAAGGGAAGTACGTACCCCCCCTGGTCTAAGTTAGTGATGGTAGTCTGCGTCAATGGGATGGAAATTGCGGCTAAGGAAAAGCCAAGTCACCGATCTGCAGAAGCCCAAGCCCCGGGTACGTCTCGAGTACCTGCCTCAGGTGGTGCCGCTACATCGCATCCGGGCAGGGGGCGTAGCGTCGGCTGGCGTACTACACCCAGCCCGGCCGAGTACCGCCACTGTCGATTTGCAATTGGAAGTCCCCCCGATTGTGTCGGCCTCCGGGCCACCCGCCTGGTGCAGTGCTGCCCTGGCCCGGGCTTGTTTCAGCGTCCAGGCGTTCATGGCGAATCAGTGCGGGACGGATGAGCAAGTAACAGATAATTGTACATAAATAGCAGCATTATTTTTGACTAGGGGCCTTTTTTGCTTTGATGGCCGGCGTCAACTTGGAACGAGCAAGAGGGAAAGACCACGCGAAAGGAACGAGAAAGAGAAAAAGAAAAAGAAAAAGAACAAGAGGCCAGGGGACAAAATCTTGCAGTCTCACCCGCATTGCGGGAAAAATGCCCCTTGGAAAATGGACGGGACGGCCCCCCCGGCAGTCATGGGATGGCCCAAAGAGGCAGGGCAGAAGCATAAAGCGCACTTGGACGAGAAGAGCAAAGGGAAACTGGACACCACCAGAAACCAATGCACGCACGTATTCGTACTCTTTTCTCCAGAGTGTCACCAGCTCCATTACATCAGGTGGCGTAATTCCAGGTCTGCAACAAGTCAAGTTCAAGTCAGCACAGCGAAGGGATGGATGGAGGCAGTGTCACTCACGGGCAAGTTCAGGTGCTGCTCCCCCTTCTCAACATTCGACAGAGGAGCGATGACGGCCAGTCAGACTCGATGTTGGCGTTGGTGTTGGAATGTCAGCGAGCCCGAGTGGGCGGTAACTCAACAACTCCATCAACGTCAGCGGCTCTTCCAGGCGTCAATGACTTCCCTCCCCCCTGAGGCAGATCGAGTCGAAGTGGCAGTGACTGACTAGGCCGCTCTGAATGGCTCCCTGGCCTGCAGGGCTCAATTCACTGGCTCCAAATACCCGAAGTGTCAAAAGTGTTCCAGCTTCCAGGGCGAGGCGCCCTGTCCCA
The DNA here is from genome assembly GCA_037954315.1 of Neonectria punicea. Taxonomy (NCBI): domain Eukaryota; kingdom Fungi; phylum Ascomycota; class Sordariomycetes; order Hypocreales; family Nectriaceae; genus Neonectria; species Neonectria punicea. Next base: position 24,293 of record JAZAVJ010000332.1, on the reverse strand, counting down.
TTCCTGGCCTTGGGGTCCATCGTGAGACCATGCCCAGCGGCTAATGGGCCCATTGTTCAGCGCTGGGTAAGGTACTGACTGGCCTTTTGTTCTTCTCTTGATTGTTTTTCTTTTTATGGTAGGGGAGACTATTATTGGGACAAGCGCTTTGTTTGCTTTCTCGCGACTCGTCTTTGTACCTCTGTGCCCCTTGTCTTGTGCCTCCAACAGCCCATCACCAAGAACAGCCCGAGCCAGGTCGGCTTTCCGCTTTTATATACGCCGCTTGGGTTCAATGGCTGGCTACCTGAGTCTATGCGAATGCAGCTTACATCCTCCGGCATTTGACTGCATCAGAGGCTAGCGATAAATATTAATTAATGACAAGGTAACTTCCTAAGCTAGGTCCGTTGCGTCCATGCTTCATCAGATATCAAACCTCTTGTTGAGTCATTTCAGAAACCAGCTCCTGCCGCCTTCGTCCACGTCTTGTCCTCCCCTAACTATATCTGTCCTTCATGTTAAGCTTCCCGATCCGTGTCCATGAAGCGAGCCCTTTGAGTCATCGGCGAGGGCTTTAGCGGAATGCTAAGACTTTTCTTTCCGCGCCTTTGCCGTGATTGGGTCGTTTGAATGGCGATATCCCCACGACAGCTTCAGCTGCGACAGGCGATTGATAGATTGAGGTTTTAAAAGTGCCTTGAGAATTCATGTTTGTATATAACCTTCTCTTCATAGAACTCACTGTGCAGGGGACCATCACTTCCACATTGTTGCTTCACTTTCCTCGGAACATAGCACTAGTTGTAGTCACGTCACACACTGTAGAGCTGCAACTCCACCAAAACCCGCAACACCTCCATGCACTTACACTGATACAGACACTTACTCTAACACAGCCATGGCCGACACCCAATTAGATATCCAGGCCAAGGTCAAACGGGTTCTGCAGGGCACTCTCTACGCTCCGGAGTCCTTGAAACAACTCAGCGGTGGCACCGCCAACTTCATATACCACGCTGTCCTCCAAAAGCCACTTCCCGAGTGCCCTGACGGGGTCGTCCTCAAGCAAGGCGAAGCTTACGTCGCAACCAATCCCAACTTCCCGCTGGCTACTTCGCGATGTGTACGGTCGCTCTCCTCTCGCGGAAAAGCCTCTCTCATCGAGCTGACCTTTCTCCTTCTCCCCAGGCCATTGAGCAGCAGTGTCTCGCCCTTCTCGCCCCGCTGCGTCCCATTTCCACGGCATCTTCGTTCATCAGAACTCCTGCCGTCTATCACTTCAACCAGGAGACCAATACACAGGTTCAGGAATACCTCGTCAATGCCGTGAGCCTCAAGACATACGCCCTCAAACACTACGCCGCCCCAACACCCGAGTCACTCAAGCCCCAATGCCAGCAGCTTGGCTATGGACTCGGCGTCTGGCTCCGCTCATTCCATGAATGGAGCCAGCAGCCCGAGCAGGCAGTCCTGCGTGAGACACTCGCGGGGAACAAGGAGATGCAGGTGCTTAAGAATATGATCAACTACAAGCAACTGGTACAGATGGCCGATCGCCATCCGACTATTCTCGGTGACGTCAGGTCCGATATGCAGGATATTAGCAACATGGCTGCCGCCGAGCTGGAGGATGAGGCAGCCCTCCACGTCATTCACGGCGACTTCTGGACCGGCAAGTAAGTTGACCATATGCTTCTTGTTCCACGTACAATCGAATAATGGCCGCTGACAGAAAACCATTCAGTGTCCTGCTCCCCGATGAGGCCATCGAGGAGGGCGGACAGACCCCTGTGAGGATCATCGACTGGGAACTCGCCCAGCTCGGCGTGAGGCCCCTGGACTTGGGCCAGATGGTCGCCGAGCTCTGGCAACTGAAGCTATACAAGGACATTGACGCGGGCGAATGGCTCATCTGGGCCTTTGGGCATGGCTATGGCGGCCTCAAAGCCGATGATGCCTTCCGTGCCATCATCCACGTTGGCGTCCACTTGATCTGCTTCGGGTCCCAGACTCCAGGCTGGGGTACGCCTGAGCAAAGTGTGCAGTTGGTCGAGATGGGCAAAGAAGTATTGCTCAAAGCTTGGACTAAGGACCGGGAGTGGTTCAGGGGGCATGTGCTTGGGATGCTCTTCAGTCCAGGGAGCTAGGTACGTGTTAGTTGCTTATTCTACCTAGGAAATACAAACCTACAACCACAAGCCTGAACGCAGCAAGCAACGAGACACCACGCAGAACTCTTCGATCCCATGAGGGCCTACAAACATTTGCTTTGATATAGACGATTACTGCCTAGATCGTACCTTTTTTGCTATTTAGTAAAACATAGCCTAGAGGGCTGCCTCGAAATTCTGAGTGGGCAAGGTGTTAAGAAAGTGACAAGCTCTTGAGCAACGAAATAAAAAATCTCCGCTACCGTTTGCCAGCTACTCTGGTGATCATTAATGAATGAAACTAGTCCTTGTTGGAGTCTATATGCGTAGTTCTTGTGCTCTTCTTAGAGAATTTTGCATGTGTTGCATTTGTGGTGAACTACCCACTATCATCACCGTCTTCAGGCTGCAACCCGTTTGGTGTGGCAAAATTTTCAAACCATGACTCCCTCACTCTTTCACATTCCCACCTCTGCGGAAAGCACATCTCACCCACAGCCACAGCCACAGAGATATTCGTGCAACCCATCGCACACAAAACACAGCGCCTCCCCACTCTCCCGCTTCGTCTCTGAACCCCTCGCCGCATCTGCCGAACCCGACTCCGTCAGCTACCCTGTACACCCCGTGATCCCCCCCGGCAGGTCTCCGTACCTCCGCCTCCGCATCCAACGCCGATGCCCGGCTCCGAGACAGGTCGGCCTTGCAAGCGGTGCAAGGTCGAGGACGCCCCGTTCCGACTGCGCGCAGACCCAACATGCCGGTAAGTCGGCGCCGTCCATCCCGCTTCATCTCACCTCGCGCGACGGAACCCCCTTCTCCATCGTCCTTCTTACACCCGTGTTAACTCTTCGCTAGAGACTGCTACGTTCAGTATGTGGCCCTCAAGATGGGTAAGCGCCTCAGTCAGCTACACAGGGACATCCGCATCTCCAGACAGCCTACGGCGCGCCGCTACATCGCCGGTCTTTCCTTCGGACCGTCGTCTAGCACCTTTGTCCAGCTCCTCGACGACACCGGCCGGCGCCTTTCTCTCAAGAAGTCGTCATCTCCCTTCAACCTCCTCGTCGTCCACATCGACACTGACTTGTCGGCGAGCGTGGACTCGCCGGCTTGGAAGCTCATCAAGGAGTATCAGGCGCGCTTCCCGTTTGTTGAGTTCGACTGCGTACCCCTCGCCGATGTCCTCGCCGTGAGGAGTATTGACTGGCGTACGCTACCGCTTCCTGCTCAGAATGACTCGGTGACGGATCCAGCTGTGCGCCTACAAGGGCTTTTCGATGCGTTACCCACGGCCACGTCTCGAGCCGATGTCCTCCGCCAACTCATCCGTCACCTTCTCCTGCATCTTGCCATCACACGCTCCTGCTCGGCGCTACTCCTCGGCCACAGCACGTCGGCGCTCGCGGCCTTGACTCTCTCCGAGGTCGCCAACGGCCGTGGCTTCGCGGTTCCCTTGCAAGTCAACGACGGGCTGTGCACCATCTGCACATATCCAGCCGTGGGCAGTGGTTCAGATACCGCAGAGCCAGCCGACGGGACTGGCCGGACCGAGTTCCCCGTCTACTACCCGATGCGCGAGGTCTTCCGCAATGAGATCCTACAGTACATCGACATCGTCCCGTCCCTGTCCGGGCTGGTTCCCGCCGACCAGATGACCATTGGCGGCAGCAGCAGTATCGTATCGCACAAGGACCTGAGCATCGAGGAGGTTATGGCACGATACTTCGACAGTGTCGAGGACTCGTACTCAGGCATTGTGGCAAACGTGGTGCGAACCACGGGAAAGCTGGAGCGGATCGCCGGGGATGACTTCTGTGGGAGCTGCGGCATGACCCTCGACGAACAGGGCGACTCGAGGTGGGCGGGCGAGCTTGGGGATGACCCGGGATCAGTGGTTGGCTTTGGAGACATGGGCCGGCTTTGCTATGGCTGCAAACGGTCGATTCGCGGATAGGAATGTGTGGAAACGAGAAGAACTTCAAGAACGAGGAGAAAAACCCACCCTCCGTTTCATCATGTTGTTGGGGCCGTCAGACTGAAAACACCCCAGAAGATGCGCCGCCCTTTTATTTGCCAATTCCGTGACCCGGGCAATGCCAAATGCTCCCGTCATCTAACCAAGGTAGTAGTAGTAACAACTATATGGGCGAGAAGCTGAACCCTCGTTCATCATATACAATAAAAATGATCTCCGCGCGAAAACCCGTAACCCCAGAGCCCCTTTTTACTCAGACATATAACCCAACGTCATCCTTTAAGCCAGGTTGACCGCGGGAAGAATACGGTTCTCGAGCTTCTTCACCAACTTGTTGGTCTGCTCCGCAAGACTGAGAGTCAGGATAGTGTGAGGTAGGATTCGAGCCAGGTGGGGCAGGAAGCCCTTGTAAAGCGCGAAGAAACCCTCGGAGCGGACCGTCTTGGAGAAGCAGTCGAAAACGCCCTTGTAGAGGTTTCCGTTCTGGTTGTACATGCGGGACATGATGGTGTCTGTGGCGAGCTTCAAGTTAGTAGGCAGAACCAAAGGCTGGCAGAGAATCGGGGAAACTGACCAGGGGGATGCATGAAGCAGCAAACAACGAAGCCACTCATGGAACTGCAGGCGAGGTGCATAGCGGGCCCTTCCTTCATATCGAAATGCTGGACCAGACGTCGCTTGGCGAAGAAGTAGGTCGGAAGCTGGACGGAGCTGCCGAAGCCAGTGCGGATCATGGCTGCGCTGACACCGCGGTACAAACCACGGAAACCTTCGGTGCTGTAAATCTGGTTGAGGCCGTGCCAAGCGCCGCGGTATTGGTGCTGAGTGCCAACGGGGCGGAAGGGCGAGAAGCTCTGGAGACGAGTTTTGACGAGGAAAAACGGGCTGCCGGCGGCGGCGCCGATGACGCCTGAGGAGGCACCGCAGAACATGTTGATGCCCAGGTTCTGGGCGTTTCCGTCCCTGAGAATGAGAGAGGCAAGGCCATGGCGCATGGGCTCGTAGAAGCCCAGACGGCAGCCGTTGAGGAGGATCTGGTAAACGTAGGCGGTGCCGAGGCCGCGGTAGATGGCGCGGATTCCCTCGTTGCGGACGATGACACTGACGCCGTGGATGGGCCCTCGGTAGTGGTGAGGCTGGTGGCCCTTGGTTTGGAGCTCGCCCTGCAATTGCATGCTGCGCGGCGCAAGTCAGGTCAGCCTGGGACACGCCGAGAGGGTGGCATCCGTGTTTTACCGAATCTTGACCGTCTCAAAGGGATGGGTCGCAGTCACGGCGCCGCAGGCTGCGATGCCGCCGGCGATGAAAGCGCTGCAGAAGGTGATTAGCTACTGGGGAGGAAAAGAAGAAGAAGAAGAAGAAGAAGAAGAAGAAGAAGAAGAAGAAGAAGAAGACGAAGGAAGACGAGGACAAGAACAATACGACGGAATGCAACAAAGAAAAATCCGACAAAGGCCAGAGGCTTGGAGCAGCAATCGTGATCCAGCGAGTGCGTCAAGTCGAAGCACGGCAGAGAACTTACCCGAGGGTCGTCGACATCTTGCCCCGAGCTCTCCAGGCGCAAGACGCGAGCAGCGATTGGGGAAGCAAACAGGGCAGAGTCCCGGGAGGTTGGAGAGCTCGGGAGAGGGGGACGGAGGCGGGCTTTGCAGGCGGGACGAGCGACTCTATGTTCTATAGGAAAAGGTGTTTGGAAGAGTTTCGGAGATGAGGTTGTCGGGGACGGAGGAGAGCAGGAGGGAAAGGTTGCAACGGCGACAGCGGCTTCGGACCCTATCGCAGGGCAAGAAATTGTCAGCGCCGGGCTAGTCGCGTGTGGGAGCACGCTATACGCGCTATTACAGGCATTACTGCCCGGGGGAGTTTCTGTACCGTTCGTATAGATGGATAGATAGATGGATGCGCAGCGACGGGCGGAAGCTTTGTAAGGGAGGCGGCTTGGCTGACGAGATGTGAAAACAAGGCGGGTCGATTACTGTACTTCTGAGTGAGGCCAGACTGCAGTTTCAACATCCCCATTGGCCCCTATTTTGTCTCCTACTTCCCGCTGCTTCTTTTCTTGCGAGGGTTTCCTTCTGGTGGCTCGGTGCCCGGAAAAGAGGTGCCGACGTCGGCGGCCTCGTTTTGTGGGGGAAGCTCCCCACGTCGAAAAACTACTAGTACTAGAGACAGTACCTTAGGCACTTGGTCGTAATGAGGGGATCTCGCTGGAGAGGGATCAACAGCGCTCGGCGCTAGGGCAAAGGGGACATGGACATGGTGGCTGCACTTTGCTCGCTCGTCATGGACTCTGACATGCAAAGCCAGAGGTAAAGAGGAGGAGGAGGGGGAAAAGCATGGCCGGTTCAACGGGATGGATCCAATGTATTCTACTCGTAAGCCTGTAATTAGTAGCTGTAGGTACCGTATGTCCTGTATCGTCAGCTAACGCAACTGAACTACCATAGTACCTGGGTAACTCACTCGCAAATCCAAAGCAACTCTAGCTGGAGATAAATGACGATATGTACTGCCCTTGAAATGTCATATTCCCATTTCCCGCTGCTACAGGTGGTGATGATCGCTCAATTCGATCAGCTCCGTGGGATCGATCCAATGGGTACGTACCTCGCGTAGCTGTCTTCGAAAGACCCCTTTCTGCACTGCACCCCGCACCCACCCGCCTTGGCCCTTGTTCCGCTTGGCAGCTGATTTCCATGCGCTGGAGCTTGGAGGTGGACTCTTGATCCAACCACCAACCACCGCCATCGTACAGAGCGCGGTCGCAACTATCTCCAGCTCCACGATTGACTCTACTACTAATATTTACCGCCCTCTCGAGCTCGAAATCACGTGCAGCTACCTGGTGACGATCCAGTAGGCTTCTGACACCATTCGCGACCCTACCATTACATCCGACGGGCCTTGGATCTTTGCCTACCCGCTCTGTCGCGCCTAGCCTCGCCTACCTGCCTCAGCCTTGCCTTGCCTGCCTCACCTCACCTCACCTCGGTCGTCCGCCCACCATGGCCTCGACTCCCATGGACCTCGATCGCCCTGCCGCCTCCAATGGCTCCTCCCTCAATATCCAGCGCACCATCGGTGGCACCGCTCCTACCTCGAACCTCTCCGATGTCATCTCCACCTTCCGTCCCACAAAGCTCTTCCGCCGCGAAGACCTCAAGGCCGGCTGGCCACAGCCTCATGTGCTGTCAATTGACTACGATGACGAGGGCCAACTCGTCATGGTATCGTCCAGCGACGAGACTATCCAGATCTACAACGTGAAAGAGGGCCGCCACGAGAAGAGCCTTGTCAGTAAAAAGTACGGTGTCAAGCTTGCCAAATTCACCCACACCAGTTCCAGCATCATATATGCTAGTACCAAGCAGAACGGTACGCATGTCTTATAAAGGGCCCATTGCATGATGCGACGAAGTGATCACTAATTCGTCTTTTCGACAACAGATGCAATCCGTTACCTCGCTACCCACGACAACTCCTTTATCCGCTACTTCGAGGGCCACGAGGGTACTGTGACAAACCTCGCCGTTCATCCCGGCAGCGACAACTTCATATCCTGCTCCCAGGACAACACGGTGCGGTTTTGGGACACCCAGACAAAAAACTGCCGGGGACAGCTGTTCCTCAGGTCACCCTGCCTCGCCGCATACGACCCCTCCGGGACTGTCTTTGCCGTCGCCTGCCCCAGCAGCGGCACTGTCTTGCTCTACGATGCGCGTAACTACGATAAAGCCCCATTCGCAACGGTGGATATTGTGGAACAGTGTAGGCGGGTCGATTCCCAATGTCTGGTCAAGGGCTGGACGAAACTCGAGTTCTCCAACGATGGCAAGTCCTTGCTACTCGGCACACAGGGCAACGGCCACCTCCTTCTTGATGCTTTCGAAGGCACTATGAAAGCGTACCTTCACAAGCCGAGTGGTGGCACAAGACGGTTGGCCATTGGCGAGACTTCCAGCACGGGCGCCGGGTCTGACTCGTCCAGTCTTGAGAGCAGCGGAGACTGCTGTTTTGCGCCCGACGGACGCTACGTTCTTAGCGGATCCAAGAAGGACGTGTTGGTCTGGGACACGTTGGCTTCGCCCAGCGACAACAAGGTGTTGGAGCCGTCGTGGACGCTGCCCGATAAAAGGGAGGCGGCTGTGTTGGGATTTAACCCTCGCTATAACTTCTTTGCTACCGCTGACCAGGACCTGATCTTCTGGGTACCTGATCCCCATGCTTGAGGAGATGATGCCTCGTGGTGGATTGTGACTAGGATTGGACTGTATGGGTCGCGTAAGGTGATGAGGATCTTTTGCAAGACAAAGGGAAGGAATAAAAGTTAGATACCCTAAGACGTAGGAGAGTTGTCGGAATTGCGAGCAAAATGTAAAGAATGTTCAGTCAGATACAGGCAACGAAAAGGAGCTCCAAATAGACACTGGGATTGTTTGGGAATCCTTTGGGTAAGTACTTGGAAATATAGCCAAGGGCGTAGCATAATGATCAAACTTTAATATATTATATACTATGACGACAGTTACTACACATTAGTGGTTGCAAATCGAAGTGAGGTCACATCCGTAGGGTAGGTAGTTAAGTACTGAGTTACGGAGGCAGCCTTGGCGGGGTTACCCAAATTGTAATTATCAAGCCCCACCAAAAGAATCCCACCTCTAGCCTCAAACCTCACCACCCACGTTAGCGGTGATCCAGACCGGGGGAAAACACCACGAACCGCAAACCACGATCCACCAGCCACCACCGCCGAAGCTCCAACTCCAGCTCTCCCTCCCCCCTTCCCGCCCCAGAGCCGCATGCGAAGCAATGCCCTACTTCAAGACCAGCCAGGAATGGCTCGACCAGTCCATCGCCCTGCTTGAAGCCCGACCGGCCACCGTACGTCACCTGCACTCCCGCGCAATCCGTCCCAGTCCTACCCCGACGGCGCCTCGCTGACATGTCTGCCATCTTCCCGCCTGCTAGACGCACATAACCACCCGATACTCCCTCAAAGCCGCCCCCCCTCCGCGCGAAGACGCCGCCGACGCCGATGCCGCGCCCAAGCCCCCCCGCGGCGCCCTCGTCATCAAGACCTACGACCCCGCGAGCGGCATCACCCTCAAGTACCGCACCACCAAGGCCGCCGAGGTCTCCCGCCTCATCGGCGCTTCCCTCGGCCGTCTCGGCCGCAGCATGGCCGCCGTTCCCGAGCCCGCTGATGCACCTATGTTCGATGCTCCCGACGTCGAGGATCAGAAGCCTTCCCCCGCATCACAACCCCCGCAGCAGCAGCAGCAGCCTCAACAAGGAGGGGGCAAGAAGAAGAAGAAGGGCAAGAAATGAGAACGGAGTCCCAGGAGGTAAATGTGCTTATGGACGTATTTCCCCGGCGACCTAGAGCAGCTTACGGACATGGGGGTTTAATACACGTGGGTAACTATAAAGGGCAAGAGAACGATTAACATAGCGTTTTATGTCACTTATCACGGATACGGGACGGATCAGGCATGGTCGCGGTTGTGGTAAAATCAACATCAATTCTCACATTGGGCTCTCCGGAGCACTACAGTAACATCATCAATCCATCGCAGTATTAAAAAACGTCAAAGCTCTTTTCCTCTCAAGAGTCCCCCCCAAAATGCAATCCCTCAACGCCATGTCGTTTGGTGAAATCCAGTTTCCGGAACCCAAACATGATCGTGACCACGGCATCCAGCCCCCAACGGTCTGAGCCTAAAATCATTGCCCCGAGGCTCTCTGCGTGTACAGTTACAAAGAAAATAAGAAAGGGTATATGGGGATTTGTGCATGGAGCGCGCCAGTTGGCCCACTGTGCATGTGTGCAGAGCTTGGTTGGCGTTGAGCTTAGAAGTCATCGTCGAAGGTGAAGTCACCGCCGTTCTCGCCCTTGGGGGCCTCCTCATCCGTCTTCTTGGTGCTGTTCATGATACCGGCCTTCTGGTAGTCACCGACACGCTTCTCGAAGAAGTTGGTCTTGCCGCCGAGGGAGATGTTCTCCATGAAGTCGAAGGGGTTGGCAGACTTGTAGATCTTCTCGTTACCCAATGCGACAAGCAGACGATCGGCCACGAACTCGATGTATTGCTTCATGAGGTCCGAGTTCATGCCCAGAAGAGCGCAGGGCAGGGCCTCGGTCAGGAACTCCTGCTCAATATTCACAGCATCGGTGATAATCTCACGAATGATCTGCTTGCTGGCTCGGTTCTTCAAGTGAGAGTGGAGGAGGCAGGCGAAGTCGGTGTGAAGACCCTCGTCACGAGAAATGAGCTCGTTGGAGAAGGTCAAGCCAGGCATGAGACCACGCTTCTTGAGCCAGAAAATGGATGCGAAAGCACCGCTGAAGAAGATACCCTCAACTGCAGCGAAGGCAACCAGACGCTGGGCGAACGACGAGTCCTTGTCCTGGATCCACCGGATGGCCCAATCGGCCTTCTTTCGGATACAGGGAACTGGGTTTGGTTAGCCTGTATACACGTCACGAGACATGGTGGAACATACTGGTCTCAATGGCATTGAAGAGGTAGGTGCGCTGGGCAGGCTCCTTGATGTAGGTATCAATGAGCAACGAGTAGGTCTCAGAGTGGATGTTCTCCATCATGATCTGGAAACCGTAGAAGCATCGAGCCTCGGGGATCTGGACCTCGCCACTGAATCGCTCAACGAGGTTCTCGTTGACGATGCCATCGGAAGCGGCGAAGAAGGCAAGGATGTGGGAGACAAAGAACTGCTCGTCGGCAGTGAGACGGTTGTTCCAGTCGTGCTGATCCTTGGACAGATCAATTTCCTCGGCAGTCCAGAAGGAGGCCTCGGCCTTCTTGTACATCTGCCAGATCTGAGATGGAAGTTAGCAGGGATGCCTATTGTTGGAAGCCACTTTACGCGTGGCCGACGCGTCACATACCTCGTGGTACTTGATGGGGAAGAGGACGAATCGCTGGGGGTTTTCCTGGAGGAGGGGTTCGTCCAGCTCCTCAGGCTTGATGGTGGGAGCAGAAACGGTCTTGTCGGCCTTGTTCACTTCGTCGATGGGCTTTTGCTTAGAGTCGACGCTCTCAGTGACGGCGGACTCGCTCAAGGGCTGGTTCTCCTTGTCGGACGCGTTGAAGTTGAGCTTCTTGATGGGAGATTCCATCTTGAGGTTCTCCATACCGGAAGCGGCCTGTTGAGTTGGTGTTAGTATTCAATTGCATCCAAGTTGGCGAGGCGGTGACGGAAAGCTGCCCACTGTGCCGGGGGTTCCGACGTCACTGACCTGCTTTGAAGGGGTGATTTGCGCAGCCATTGTGTGTATATGTGAAAGGGTTTAAGAAAATAAACGGTTGTATTTGATAGCAAGACAGAACAAAGACACGAGGCAAGTGTATCTTGAGTTGGATTGAGCGTGGGTGAGAGTTGCAGACGCGGTGGTGATGGGATAGACGAGTCTCGGTATGGGCAGAGGAGGAAGGGCTTTTGTACAGGCGGTGATGCGCTGTCACGTGGTTCGGAACGCGTCGCAGCGTGTTCTCGCAAGACAGGTAGGTTTGGCCAATTAGACGGGCGAGCGGCGGGTTCAAGCAGGGAAATGTGGGTATCTCCCTGTCTCTGTCGGGGCGGCGCCAGCGCCAGTGTCTCTAGGGGCATCCACCGGGCGACCAGCCACCGGGGTGCGAAGCAGGCGTAGTGGCAGGCGAAGACGCGTTAAGACGCGTTCAGCTCGCTCCACTGGTTCTTTTTTTCACGGGTGACGGCTGGGGAACGGTGGGTGGTACAGGCAGCAACACTACATAAATCAGACCAGACGTCATAGGTACCGTTTATCAATCAGCAAACAGAGGCTTTAAATTACTGATTGCCGAGGTTGTCAACCCAGCAGGCATCGTGCATATGGAGCCAGGTGGACATGCAAGTATGGCGCCAGGCGGCTCTTTTCGGAGCGATGGGTTGGAGCGACATCCATCTCGGACAGTGTCTCGGAATTGTCGCCATGACTGCACGCACTCTGCTCGGCTGCGCTCGGGGCTCGAGCGGTCGATGTTGGCCACCACTGAAACGACAAAAGCCGCCATGCCGCCGGAAGTTGCTGTTCCTTAGACGGCCTCAGCAAGCCCCCGACGGATGGAGACTGTGCTGGGGCACTTAACTAAGATGAGCTGAGCCTTCAGGCGGTCGCTGGGCCGATTGTCGCCAAGCAAACTTATCAGATCTTTTCGAGGTCGCTTCATGGAGCGCATCGAGGTCCATGCAGACGCGTCAGTCCCACTTTATTCCATTAAACTCGTGTCGTTTCTTCTTTCACTAAGAATACTCGCTCGGTACCTCTTGAAAACGTGTGGATATGAATCATACATTCCAGACACGCCTTGGCGCCATGGGCAATTATGTACAAGATATCAACCGCCCAGCCCGCCTTTGACTCACCAGGGCCCGCCCTGGTCGACAAGCTCTAATCATGGTGGTTTGATCTTCATCGTTACTCATGCTCTCATGCCTTGCAGCTCTTGTTCATGCTCATGCGTTCCGCACCATCCCTGACCATCTTCTAAACCCGCCATATCCGGTGACTAGCGGCGCTCCCTGCGAGACGATGACTTGGGTTGGGTCCGCGAGTCGGATCTGACGTTGCCCATTTCCACGTCCTGCGGCCGGGTCATGGTGCTCCGGCCAAAGAAGCCCCGGCTCTCGCGCACCCGAGCCGGTTCCGGCTCACTGGGCTCCCGCTCGTGGCGGCGATCGCGGCTGTGGTCGCGGCTGCGCTGAGGTCGTTCCGACATGGATTCGTATCGAGACGGAGCCTGTGAGGTATACTCTGGTGGGGTCTCCGATTGCATTCGATCAAACTCGTCCGGATCACTTGGATCTGTAGCTGGCAAAGGTTGGCCACTCTTGATCAGGTTCTTCTTTCCTTCCTCTCGTAGGTAAGCCTCGAGGAGAGCAGCGTTGCGGGTGTTGGCTCGGAACAGGGCATCTGCGACGTCCCCGATGAACGGGACCAGGCCCACAAAGAAGTCCAACACGATGTTTGCCATCATCTTGGCCTTGAGTGAGCTTGGCAGTCCACCTTCGATCTGGTTGCATGTCTTCAAGACGATTAAGGCCATGAGACCGTCTATAACATCACCGATGCTGTGTCACTGGTTAGCTTTCGTCTTATCTCGACAACGGCTGGGATTGGGCAATGACGTACGCAGGGACTATGCCGATTACACTGCTCCAACCGAAGCGAATACCGCAGCAGTTGAAGAGGGAAAGATCAAGGCGGTACGCGCGCCGCTTGACCTTGGTCAAGACCTTGGCGTCATGGTCAGAGATTCCCGGTGGCAGCGCCTTCTTGCGTTTCTTGACCTTTCCGGATGGAGTCCCGTTCAGTCGGGTCGCCGGCACACTCTCAAAGTATGGATCCTGCAGGTGGTCAGCAAAGTGCTTGGCAGAATCACTATATTACGCGCCACGCACCTCTGTTCCAAACTTGTTCGAAAGCGACTCCCCCAGAATCTTCTGGGTGAAGAACTTCGCGATGAACCCAGCCATGGTTGCGTGATGAGTCTTGAGGAGAAGTTGAGAAGGGCGATCGGGACAAGCCGCAGGTGTTCTTTTATGTTGCGACAAGCACCTTGGAAGAGTCGCAAGCCACAAGGAAGGTTGGACAGTGCTTGCTATCGTTTGTTCTGGGAGGCGCCGCAGGCTTAACGTCAGATAAAGGGTCCAGGTGAGCGTTCACAAAGAGTGCAAGCAAAGCAAGCGAGGGCGAAGAAATTGTTGAAGGACGCGAACTCTTCTTTTATTGCTTGCATACAATCACAACTGGGTACGTACTACGCATAACAAGCGTGGATTCCGGTTTTCAGGATCAGGTGCAGTGCGGTGACGGTGAGGGAGGCCGCTTGAATGACGTAAGACAACCAGAAGTCCAGAACTTTAGCCTCAACTCTTGGTGATGAGAAAACCCCAGCGAGTGCCAGCGAAACAGCGGGAGGCCTGGGGGTGGCGGCTGGCGCCACAGCAGTTCCAGGTTGTTTCCCAGCTTGCAAGGCCCCAGAGGCCACTGAGAAGCCACCGCTACTGCAGTATCGACGATCCCAAGTGCTGCTGGCGTCTCAACATGCGTCTGCGACAACTGCGTGGACAGGGGAGGCTAGGAAATTGAAAGCTTGTTTTAGAGGGAGCCGGTTTGGCTGGCAATGGAAGCCAGCTGTATAGGGAGACTTTCGGCAAGCGGCGCCACTTTATTATGCACCGCCACAGAGGCTGGAATGTAAAAGACCCTCGGCACGTGTTGAACCCTCTCCTTCCAAGCTCTGTTTCGGTACTAGCCGCAAACGTGGTTGGTCGCGATTCACTGTCCCGTCCACACAGTGCGGGTGTCCCCACTCCGGAAACGTTGGGCTTAGGCGCTGCTGGGCTTGGACTTCTTCGGAGCTCACTCACTGACTGGCCTGTGATGTTATCGCCAAACCTGACCACAACAGCAACGCACTCATCCCGTCGCCTTGACATCACGCTCGCGCACTCCGATCTCAGACAACCTCGCATCCCGGAAACCCCGCCTTCCCCGCTCCAAGCAAAGTGACCTGCGATCTCGACGACCTCGCGCGTCTTTTCGCCCGTCGCAGTTGCACCTGGCGTCATATCAGCTGTTGCGCCTCGATCATGCTCAGCTCTCCCACGCAGCGACACTCCCAGTATTGCCTTGCCAAATCGTGAAAGAAGACGAACCCAGGCACCCAGATAGTCTGCTAGGGCATGGGCCGAAGACATCAGTAGTCATGGCCGCAACAAGAATGCAGTTAGAGGATTGTATGTATTGGCTATTTATCTGCCGAGTGGTGTTGCGCAGCCGTTAACAATCGCTGACACGACCACCATAGGGCTGGACGACCTCTGCGTCCGCTTCATCATCAACCTTCCCCAGGAGGACCTCTCCTCCGTCGCCCGAATATGCTTCCAAGTCGAGGAAGCCCAGTGGTTCTACGAAGATTTCATCCGCCCGCTGGATCCCACCCTCCCGTCCATGACGTTGCGAACATTCTGCCTCCGCATCTTCCAGCACTGCCCTCTGCTCGCCTCGTTCCCTGCCGAAAACCATCTCAAGGCTTTTGAGGAATTTCTGGAGTACAAGACTCGCGTTCCTGTCCGCGGCGCCATCATGCTCAACGAGGCCATGGACTCGACTGTCTTGGTCAAGGGATGGAAGAAGGGCGCCAACTGGAGTTTCCCTCGAGGCAAGATCAACAAGGACGAGGACGACTTGGACTGCGCCGTTCGTGAGGTTTACGAGGAGACTGGTCTAGATCTCAAGGCCGCAGGCTTGGTCCCCACCGAAGGGAAACCCAAGTACATCGAGATTGCCATAAGGGAACAGCATATGCGCCTCTATGTCTTCCGCAATGTTCCCATGAACACCATGTTTGAACCCAAGACCCGAAAGGAGATCAGCAAGATTGAGTGGTACAAGCTGTCAGAACTTCCTGCGTTTCGGAAGAAGGGCCAGAACGCCGACTCCGGTCCGGTCCCCAACGCGAACAAGTTCTACATGGTTGCCCCATTCCTGGTCCCTTTGAAGAAGTGGATCGTCTCCCAAAAGAAGATCGAGGCTCGAAGAGCTGCCAGCGGGACCCACGCCCATGCCCATCGAACCATCGATGAAGTGAATATGGAGGACGAGTGGACGCAAACCGACACTGGCGCTGAGACATCCGCCCAAACGCCTGCCATTGAGACACTCGAAGGTGCCACACAAGAGCTGCACCGCCTTTTGAAGGTCCAGCCGCCGACTCAAGGTCTTCAAGCGGCCTCTACTCAGCCGGACAAGGGGAGTGCTTTGCTTTCTATTCTTCAGTCTGGTCCAAGCTCGGCGACTGTAGGACCGCAGCGTGGTCCTCAACTCCCGCATACCCCTTATGATATGACCATCGCGGAGGCACCACAACCTCATACTCCCCATCATCACAAATATAATCATCAAGTTCCTTCTATCAATACCCAGCAACCTCCTCCATCATTCCCCTTTGCGCCGAATCAGGCGACCACTTGGAACGCTCCTCCCATGCAGGCTAGAAACGACCAACCCTTCAGCCAGCAGTATTCTGTCGCTCTACAGCAACACTACGGAAGCAACCAGGCGACTCTCGTCCATCCTCAACCTTTGCCTCCCCAGGTGCAGCGAGCCGTCTTCAATCGGAGCGTATTCCAAGAAGGACAGCCGCCCACACACCCAGGGGCTTTTGCGAACCCACAACAAGCGCAATACAGTGTCCCTGGACAAATGCCGCCGGGCCAGATGCCACCGGGCCAGATGATGCCCCCTGGCCAGATGCCGCCCGCACAACTCCCACTGCCTCATGATACATCGAGACCGGCCCAGCTGAACGGACAATCTATGGCTCTCCTGAACGCCTTCAAGACTGGCCTTGGCAGCTCGCAACTGAAGGAGAACACTAGACAACCGCAGCCGCAGACCCAACCTCAACCCCAGTTCCAATCCCAAAATGCTGGGCAAGGAACTATGGGACAGAACTATGCCCAGCCGTACGGCCATGCGGCCGTAACTCATGGTCCGTCGTTTATGGCGGGTACGTTGGCTGAACACGAGCGATCTCAACCAAGCCCGAAGGAGCTTGCAGGGTCCAAAGTTGGACCTCCCGCTGATAACCATCGAAACGCACTCCTTGGTATGTTCCGGAAGGCAGACCCCGAGGCCAACACGCTCTCAACTCATCCCCACAATGACGGTTATTCTCATGTCAGCCAGGGACCACCTGGTAACATGCTCAATGACCTACTGCGCTCTACAGGGGGCGCATCTTCACTACGTGCCCAGGGACCATCTCGAGGGAGCGTGGATACCAACCCGTCTCTCTCCATGGATACTCTGTCAATACAGCCCCATATCAGCCAATCCGGAACGCCCACTTCGCAAGGCAGAGGAGACTATGCGTCCCAGTATCCTCAGCCGGTTCAGCCACTTCGTATTCTTCAGCGGGGTCAGAATGAGCAGTTCCTGGGGACCAGCGGGCAGGCCGTTGTTTCTCCTCAAACCTCTCCGCGTGAGATGAGTGGCAACCCACCACCGGGACACTTTGCAAGCCCAGCAGCTGCCGCGGCTTTTCCGGCTCAAGGCAATCCCAACCAGCGCCCTCCGTCCGGACCGGACCAGAAGCGCCAGTTGCTATCGCTCTTCGGCAAGCAGGCCTCGCCTGGGCTCGAGGCGGGCAAAGGAAAGGAGGTTGTGGTGGAGGCACCGAGGTCGCGGATGGCCTCGTTTGCCTCTGGGACAGGTGAGATGCTAGGTGCCGGGAGCACTTCTGCGTCTCGTCGTGAGAGCCAAACGCCCATGACGTCGGCGGACCGTAGTTTCTTGCTGGGATACCTGGAGTCGGTGACCAACGCAGCATCGCGTTGAGACGGAAGTGGTAGGGACAGAGCCTGTAGCCTGTCGCTGTATAATACGGAGCATAGCCGGGATTAGAAGGGACATTATCATTCGGAGTCCAGAGTCGAGATGTCTGTCAGATAGGGAGATAGGTGGAATTGCAACATGATTAATCGTATGTCTTGGTGTGCTCATAGAAGAACATGAGTGGTCTAAAAGTGCTGTTGGTCCTGGTTGATTTGGATCATCTATTAGATGCTGCTTGGTGTCCCGGTACTTAATTAGTGATCTGGACCTAAGTAGGTAGTTGCTGAGTTATCTGATAGGTACCTACCTTGGAGACTACTGGCGAATGTTGACAGGCCTACGTTGACTGCCCCGACAATCCCTGACAGCCCCTCGCAGCTGGCAACCGCCCAAGCAGCCTTATCATTGTAAACAGCAGCTCCCCCTACAACAACTCCGACAGTAGGCAATGGTGTAGCGGTCTAAGAAAACAGAAGACTCCAGATGCTATTCTGAAGTGACCTAAGTACTCTGGGGTGCCCAATTGGCGGTTGGGTTATCATTGGCGAAGATGCGATCGTTCAATGTATGCATGGGAGTGAACTCAGCCAACCTGACCGCAAGCCGGAGATTACTGTCAGCGCGCGCTCTTTTTTTGCTTGTTTGTATCAGTTTTCTTGCGTGCTGTTTTGTTAATTGAACGTGTGTCGGATGAATCCTCGGATGGGCGACATCTTGATGGGCGACTCGTGAGCGTGGTGTTGTGCCAACCCCCCCACCCCCCCTTTTTTTTCGGCCTGGCTTTGTTGACACTTGGCTGCCAACTGTCCGACACAAGAAGAGACTGGAAAGTCTTGATTCTGTTATTGAAAGATCTGGTTATTTCACGCCTTTATTTTCGCCAGCTTAGCTCTCGCCTGGCTCTAATTATCTTCTTGTCACCTCGTACTGCGCAATAAGCGACCAGGTAGAATGCATAACATGCTAACTTCGATTCATTCATGGCTCTAAGTTCATCTCATCTGCATTACTATGGAGCACTCGCGAATTAGACAGACTTTGAATATCCCACACCCAGAACGGGCCGACACGGCATGAATGAGCTAGTTCAAAGTATCGTCGGAATCATCATCACTGTCGTCAATTTCGCCGTTATGAATGAACTCCTCATCATTCCCGAGGTCCAGCAGTTGAAAGCGGTTGGCCATATGATCCGGTTGAGGCTTCACAGTAGGAACGATACTAGCACTACGTCTCGGTGCGGGTATCTCGGCCAGAGGCTGAGCACACTCATCGGCAGCCCACTGAATTCTAGAGGATCGATACTTTCTGCGGAACAGCAAAAGTCAGCCGGTCACATGATTCATTGAGAAGTGTGAAGCTTTCCAGCGGTGTTGGGATTTCAACTTACGTGCGGCTCATCATGCAAGTCCGGGCAAATATTGCGTTGTGGACCGAGTTCGTGCTGATAAAACAGTCGCCCTTGACGAAGTTGACGTCGATAACGACGAGATTGTGGATATGTTCGAGATCATCGCGTATGGTTTCCTCAGTATGGTTGGGATCACAGTTTCGGATGACGAGGTTGCGACTGGCTCCGATGTTGAGTTTGTGAGCGACGTGCCCGGCGAGGATGAATTGTCGATCTCCCCATCTTAAGTCAACCTATCACCTCGTTAACAATATATTGATAGTTACTGTTGTTAGAAGCCTCACTCTCTTGTTCCTGATGTAAAGATCGGCTTGGCGAGCACGGGCGTAGAAGGCTTTGGCGTCTTCTCCGTACACGAATGAGACCGTGGCTGTGCGATCTCTTTGTCTTAGGAAGACTTCTAGGATCTGACCCCCACGAACAGCCTCCGTGATGTCAGCATGCGTGACGCCTTCGGCAAGATTTGACAGGTGGATTGTTCTTGTGGCTATACGGTCGAACCGTTGGGGGCGAGGCGTAGAGTCGACGGTGGTAGAGGCAGCAATTGGCACACCTCCGATTGACGAGTCGATTGAAGTAGACGTAATCTCGGGTAGTGAATCGAATTCAGTCCCGTCATTTCCATGCACATCATGAGAAAAAGGGGCATATCGGCTCCAATGGGTGTGGTGTGGCTTGTTTGAGAAAGTTGTCCTGGAACCGTCTTCGGACTGGCCAGCACTATTGCAGCCCTGTAAAGCTACTGGTGCTTGACTTGTTTCAAGCGATGTATCATCGCTGCTTAGGATCTATGGCAGAGTTAGAAGCCAGGTATCTTTCCAAGAGTAGCGTCAGTGGCAGCTTTAGGCCATGATTCCATTCCTAAGTAAGATGAACCACCGCGTAGAAATGCTAGGCGGGCATGTCCTACGTATACACACACCATGCGAAGAACACGAGGTCCACCCATTTGGGAGTTGTGCTCTGATAAGGCCAGATGGTAGAAATCTGGGTGGAAGACGTACGGCAATTGTCTCCTCTTCAATACCGCCTCGGAGAAGGTTCTGTCGCAAACGCGCTATGCGAGAGGCGCAGGGGTTAGTTGGATAGGCATATATAGGTAGAGCAGAACACTTTGAGGTGCAACAGCTGGCGTGACTCGTACCGTATTGGTTGGCTATCTTGATGAGGCCATCATACTCGGCCTGGGCGATGTACACGGCGGCAGGCCCACGGGCGTGAGCCCCAGAAAGCTTGAGCAAAGGCCGCGGTTAGTGACCCAGTCGAGAGGATATTGGTGGGGGAGGAGCAGGCAATGGAGCGAGGTCGGGACCGTTGCAGCGACGGTTGGGACGTACAAATTGGGTTCTGTTGCAGGCTCAAGGTCAGACATGGAGGGTTCGTGGACAGACACGGTTCTAGACTAGGCGCATGCTGTGTGCCTGGTGCTCGTTGCCTCGTGCCTTGCGCCTTGTGCTTACTTATAGCGGCGGGACACAACTCACTGAACTGAAGCCATTCCGACCTGTAGATTTGGTGATCTTTGGTGTAGCGAGGGGGGAGGATTTTGATGGCAGAGGGATGAACGCAAACGGGCTGGGCTGGGCGCAAAAGAGACAGGTCAGGCAGGTTGGTAAGGCAATCAAGAAGGCACCTGCCTTGCCGTAATTGAAGCAGCCTCAGGGCGAAACAGCCATACAGACGGGACACACACAAAGGGAAAGCCACTTCGGCCAGCCGCGACCGACCAACCGTCCAACAGCTGCAACTGCCCGGTAGACTAACCAACTGGGTAGGTCTGCCATCCAATCCATCTCACGTGCCAGCCTCCCTCCTCAGAGCATCCAATGCCATCGCTGCAGTGGGCTTCAATGCTGCCGGCTACTGTAGTCTCCCTACCTAAGTACTTACCTACCTTACTTAGGTATGACTTGTCACCCGTAGAGTCGCGAATGTTTGCACCGCCGTCGGACGATGAGACAATGGGCCGGTGATCACTGTATAAGATCCCGTTGGGGCGACAACTTTTGCGTAATGGGATGTTGGTATGTCGAATGAGAGTCGGTGTGGAGCTAGAGCGGGAGAACACATGTTCCCTCCCAAGACAAAGACTTCTTCGTGGCATCGCCCTGGCCTTATCTCTCGTGGTAGATGTGATGTTCCAGTTGTGTGGCCCTGTGTTTATGTCGTCGCCATGCCGTCGCCATGTCGTCATCATTATAGCACTTTCGCCTTCACTTCGCTTACCGCCCATTCTGTGAGTGTAGCGCATTTGGAAAAGTCGACGGGCTTCATGTAAATAACAGCGGAACGCTTCGCCTTTTTACCAGTCTCCCCAGATATCCAACTTCGAGGATAATATGCTGGCTGAAGGGGACCGACAGACATGGGTGGGTAGGATCGGCAGAGAGGCGTCGCTGGTGGTGCGTAACTTATGAAATTGGGTTGTGCCAATATTGACCAGGAAACGATCACCACAAAACAAGGCACGACTGCAGTTGTCGGATTCGAGTAACACTCGAGACGCACATATGATACGATGCCTTGGTTCAATTGACACAGGAGATAACTTTATCCAACAGGCATTACCATCGCATCGTTCTCCTTTCGGCGGTCAAATCGGCGTTAGGCAACTGACTAGCCTTGAAGCATGACGGGAATATTTGGCTCTAAGGCAGAGTCAGACAACCTGCTAGTGGCGGGTAGGTTAGCGAGAATGAAAAGGGGAAAGGAATCGCTGGGTGCGAGCCTTTCTTTATACAAGCCATGCGCGAGACTACAAGTACTTGACAACAATGGAGCACTTCGGGCTAAGGGAGATACCTATTCGGCCGAAGAAAAAAAAAGTCCATATACTAATGTACATAGTACAAGAGAAGGGATTTGCAGTAACTGGCCACGGGCTAGGAATAACTCTGGAGGAAGAACGTCTTTTTTAGCATTCATCCTCCACTCTGAATCCCATGCCAAGCCATCACGAGTGGAAACCCAGGGAACACCCAACTTAGGTTAGATAGCCAGCCGGCTGATGCTGCGGTGTATGACGGGCGAAAACCTGATGGGATTGGCGGCATGGGCTATTTTTAGGCGTCAAGGGGCCAAGATGAAGAGGAAAACACGAGATCATGTGACGGTGACGCTCCCACAGCCAATGGTCACCTTAGCGACGGGGACTACCACGGGGACTACGGAGGATTAGGGGGGCGACTATTCTCCTTTGCCGAGAGAACCAGTTCGTCACAGCCCCAAGGCATGTGTGCATGTGGTGTTTTGTTGTTGTGAAGAGCGGCTGTAATGGTCTGGGCCTGGGGGCTTGGATGCTGCTGCGCGCGCTATGTATGTGTCTCGTGTGGTGTGGTGTCGTGTACTGTTGTGTCGTGTTCTTGCGTGTTATGATCCTCTCTCTTGACTTTGAGAGGTTCCCGACGGTATGTTCCCGTTAGTAGTGCCCGCTACAGTGCAAGCCGAGACAAAAGGAATATCTAGAAAACAGAGAGCCTCCCTTTCTTCAGCCGTGCCGATGTCCAAGGCAGTGGAAGTAATTAATCCGTAATGGCCCGTGGTTATTTGCGTCTAGGCCCTGTTTTCCCCCCATTGTTAATACGAACTGACTGCAGCGCCGAGTGGCCAACACGACCCCTGCCGGGTCCAGTGAGCCCCGACAGTGCGACGGCCAGCCCGTGTTGAGTTCCCCTAGGATCTGGTGTTGGGTCCATGACAATGGAAGAGGTACCTGCGGTTCGGCTGTCCTGCGCACTCCGTCGGAAGTATCTCCCCCAGCTCCCGCACCCACCCATCCATGCCCGCATGCCCTGTGCCAAAGGCTGTGGGTGCCACTCACTAATGGATGACGGGCGGGTGCCATAAATGGACCCAGTGGCTTCCAGTGGACGACTCCAGTGGGTGCCTCCCTGCAAACCCCTGTCTCTCCTCGATTTCCGCCCAATTCTTCTTCCCGTCCCCTCCCCCCCTGCTCCCGCCAACACAACACAAGACGCTTTTTCTTACTTCTCACTCGTTCGTTCGCTCGCTGTATTGTCACTGTCACTGTCACCCAACCGACCGACCTCGACCGACGCCAAAGAGCCTCTTCCCTCGCTTTTGCTCCTTTTCTCGACGCTCGCTCGCTCGCTCGTCACATCCCGCCGCTCGCTTCCCACCCCGTCGACGTCTTGCTTCCCTTCCGTCGACACACCACTGCGTCTCTGTTTACCCTCGGACTTTTCCACCATCGACTTTCGTTCAGAGAGGCCAGACCACCATCGAGACGCGCCTCTTCGTGGCCCTCTCCATCATCCGCTGCGTCGTCCAGATATCCCGACGAACCACCTCGTCTCTCTCTCTCTCCGTCGTCGAAAACATCACTACCCTCCTCGCCCATCATGCGTCCCACCGGAACCCTCCTCCAGCTGGCTGTCTGCCTCTCCTCTCTCGCGCCACTGACGGCCGCATGGCCTGGATGGATGCCCGAACTTGACAGCATCGTCGTTCGACGGGCTGACTCTGATTCTTCCACTGAGAGTACGTTGATGGAGATGCCCACTCGATAGATGCCATCCCACAAACTGACTCCCGTTGCAGGTAAAGCTACCGAAACTGCCACTGCCGACGACAGCACAGAGACTGAAGAGTCCACCAAGGATTCCGGAAAGGCCGTCACGACGAGAAACCTCAACACCGCCAAGGTTGAGACGGACACGGACACGGCATCCGAGACTGGGACCGCCACTGGCAAGAAGGGGAAGTCGACAGCCACCGGCAAGAAGAACAAGTCGGACAGCGAGGAAACACACACTACTTTCGCCGCCGACGATCCCGCTGGTGGTGTCACCATCATGACTCCCATCACCACCGCTCAGGCTACTCCCCTCTTCAAGATTGGCGACAATGTCAACTTTGTCTGGAATTATACCTCTCTCCAAGGCACTCCGACTGCCATTGACGTCCTCATCAGTTGCTCATCGGCCAGTGAGACATGGACTCTCACCTCCAACATGACCTTCGAGACCTTGGTCGACTTCGTCTGGGACTCCAGTGTCCAGGCCACCGACGTCGATGCGCCCCTTCCCGTTGAACTTTACACGCTCATCATCAAGGACTCCGATGCCACCATAACCGACACTGCCGAGCCTGGTTATCTTGGTGTTTTCAGCGGCCTTAAGTTCGGCATGTACACCGGAAAGCCTTACACCCCTCTGGCCGACTGGACTTGCGTTGGTTGCAGTGGCGGCCCTCCCAAAATCGATCACCATGCTGCTGGTTTTGCTCTGACCATGAGCATCATTACCATCGCCTCCTTTACCTGGTTCGTCGCCGGCCTCGGCTTGCACTGAGCGTCCATTATGCACTTATTCGGGAGTTAAACGTGGTTGTCATCTTATATATAACTGGGGGGTTCTTTTTTTT
>JAZAVJ010000331.1:0-41749 GCA_037954315.1 Neonectria punicea | reverse complement strand
GTTATATAACTATATTAGTAGGTAGATTATTATAGCTAGTAAGAATACTATAGTATATACTAATCGTATTAGCTAGTAAGTAAGTATTAAGGTTAATATAGTCTTCTTTAAAGATATCCTAAAGGGTCTATAGTTAGTCTTTAGGAATAATCTTTATAAAGCTCTTTACCTCCTTTACTTCTAGCTAGAAGTATAAGGTCTAAGGTATACTAAGTATAATATATAGCCTATTATACTATTTATGAATATAGTATGTATTCTAAGTGTGTATAAAGTTAGCAAGCTCTTCTTATATAACTAGTATAAAGAGGTAGAGTATTATAATATAGTTAGATAGAGAGTTATTTAAGAATTAGCTAGCTATAGTAATCTTACTAAAGTAATCCTAGCACTAGGTTAATATATAAGTAAATAGAGTAATATAGTTATATACCCGCTAGAACTTAGCCCTGCTTCTGCTTAGTTAAAGCTACTAACTCTTAATCTTCTTATTATATATGCTTTTACTATAGATCTAGTAATTACTAAAGCGTATATCTTAGATTGAATTATCCTATACGCGAATGTATGTTTTCGAAAGGTAATAATATGCCCTAGCTATAAGAATTATCTCCTTACTATAGTTAGACTAGATAATATTTAGTATAGTCTCTTATTAAGAGAGGATATTAAGATACTGCTTAATAATACTTTATAATATACTAAATAATATCCCTATGTAGAACTATATAATAAACTGTGAGTATATATTAATTAAAGTATAAATCTTAAACCCCTAGGCCTTTAATTTATTATATATATTAAGAGACTAAATAAAGTTAAGGCTTAGAGTAGTCTATCTAGTTTAGCAATATTATATTATATTCTACTATTTAGTAATGTTTATAGGGGAAAAGTTATGGAAGTATAAGTAAAGGGCTTAGTAGCTTAAGATATGTTAATTCTAGCGAATATATATATAAAGATATATATAGCTATAGGTTTTAAGCTTAGTATGCAATTTAGCCTTATCTTTAAAGAAATAGCGTAATTTAACTATACGTTCCTATAGTATCTCTAGAGTTTAATACTACTAAAGCTTAAGCTTTTACTAAATGTGTATAAAGCTACTCTTTATAATAATAAACCCTTTAAAGTATAACTATAGAAGTATAAAGTAATTATTTAAGACCTTATTATAAAATAAGTTTTTAATCTGCTTATATAAATATTTAGAGTCTTATATAGCTTACTATATAGAAGTATTCTATTATTATAGGTAGTGATAAAGTATTATATAGCTTATAATAATATAGAAGTTAGTATTAAGGCGCTAAATAATCTATTATATAGAAAGGTTATTATTAGCTTTTTATTATTAGATTTAAAGACAAAATATAGATAAGTTAGTTAAAAGGTAGCCTACTAGCATACTAAGCAATATATAATAGTATATTATAATATAGTATTAAATAATAGTAGAAGGAAAGAGTAATTCTAGGTATATTTTTATTTATATTAACTATATAAAAAAATAGGGTAAGGGGGAAATAGGGTATATATATAGTAATATTATACTAATTAGTAAAATATTATATAGGGCTAAAATAATAAAATATTATAATATTACTAAAAGAATTTTAAGTAAAATTAATTCAAATTAAACTATTAAATAGGTATTATTTTCCCCTTATATACCTCTATATAATAGTGAATATAAAGATATTTTATATTATTATAAAAAGCATAAATCTTAAACTCTTCTCTATATAATATAGATTACTCTTAAAAAAAGAAATAAAGGAGTAAATAGCTTAAAGGATAAGAGTTAGTATAGGTATATATATAGGTATATAGGAGAGAATATTACCTTAAGAGTGCTTACTATACTTCTCCTTCTTATAGTTAGTAACCTTAGAAAAAATCTTCTTAAATGCTAAGTATATCTTACGATTAAGGTAACTAAATAGATCTATATTATTACTTTTAGAATTATTAGAGTTATTATTATTATTATTATTAGCTTTATACTTATGCTTATAAGCTAAGATTAAGTTAATATAAAAAGTTAAATGCTATTATAATATAGAATATATATATATAAAGGAATATATAGCTCTAGACCTATTCTAGTAATAGTTAGTATATGAATTAATGCTAGGAGTAATAATATAGCCCTTAAGGGCCCTATTATTCTTTATACACTTTACGCAAGCCTTTATAATAGGTTGTTTAGTGCTATAGAGGTGTTAGAGCATTATATTATAATTCTAGCTACTATTAAAGTTCATTATATATAGTATTTTAGTTAATTTCTTAATATCCTTCTTTATACAAACCTAAAGCAAGCATAAGTTCTAATATAGGTTAGTATATAGCTATATAAGTTAATAAGGGATTAGAAATAATATACCTAAACTAGAATAATAAACTCCTAGCCCTTAGTAATACTACCCTTTAGCATATTTATAAAAGCCTAAATAATAAGCTTTAGGTTTAAAGGGGGTATATTATTATAATATAGGAAAGTATTAGTATTAATGCTAAGTAGGATAGTTAGGAGTATAGTAACTATATACTTACTAAAATCCCTATATACTTTATTATTTAGCTCTAAATTAGTAGGCTTTAGGGTTAAGAGCTTTAAGGACTTTAGGGTTATAGCCTTTATAGACTTTAGGAGTATAGCCTTTAGGGCCTTAGCCTTACTAGCTATTATAATTAGTAATGTTTTAGGGGTAGGTATATAAGGATATATAGTTTCAATATACTATATTTAGTAGTATATAAGAGGAAGGAAATAATATATTCCTATAGTAAACATTAGCTTCTAAAGCATATAATCGTAGAAACTTAATATTGCTAAATTATAATATTATACACCCTAAAATAACGCTTATAGCTATAGGAATTCATAGTAGGTTAAATCATAATGTAGAATTTAAAGCTATAGCATTATTTAAAGCGGGAATAAGGGGATTCTAACCTTCTAATATATAATTAAAGAAGGAAGAAGAAAAGGAAGAGAAGCTAGCAAGCTTAAGAGAAAGAAATCATAAGGGTACATAGACCTTAGTATAGCCGCACATAACCCTACATTACTAAGGGGGTCTCGTAGGCGTATAGCTAGCTATATAAATAATATTATATGCTTAGCTATATAGCTAGCTATGTAGATAAAATCCATTATATAAGATATATATATATATAATATCTCTCTTACACATATATATTACAGCATTTCTTTACACAATTAAATGGAAGGGTAATTTATTATATATATAGCTATTTAATATATATTATTTCATCTCTTAATAACGGATTAGTATACCTATAGCTATGAATAATATATAATGCCTTATTATAGCACTATAGCTATTATAATATAAGTTAATTATAGTATATTATACAATATATAAAGTAGGACTTTCCCTCTTAGAAGAAGCTCTCTATTCCTATATTAAATATTATTATAAAAATATATAACTATAACTAAAGCTAGTATTAAAACGCTTAAGGCATCCCTATCTATATAGATAATATAGCAATACTAATAGGGCCTTTTATAGTAAATAGTAATAATCAGTTTATCCTATAGCTTATTCCTAATAACTAATAAGTATAGTACCTATCCTAAATTCCTTATATAGTAGCAATCCCATTCCCTATTAAGCTTTAGAGGTCTTCTACTATATTACTAATAGATCTAACCTCCCCTACTATACTATATATAGATTCCTAGGTATATACAAGAGCCTAAGCAATCTAATACCCTCCTTAAGAGCAGCCTATTACTATAGAGGTACTACTATTTAAATATTAAGTTAGGGGAGAGTAGTATATTAAATACCTAAATTACCTTATCTAGTAATAGTAATAGTGCCCTTACCTAGATATAAATCCTATATAGACTTATAGTAAGCTTTAAGCTTATAATACTACCTATCGTAATATAAGCATTAGCATCCTAGACATAATATAGCTAATAGCTATAGTAGGGATAACCCTAAACTAGCCCTCTATTTAGGTAATAAAGAGATTAGGAATTTATATTTAGAATATTAATCTATATAGGTATATTAAGTAGATATAGTAGGGAATATAGTAATATTATTAAATAGTTTAATAAATTCAATTTAGTATTATTATTACTATATCTCTTATTATCTTATAGGTAATATAAGTAATTACTAAGTCTACTTAACCCTATATATAAATTTAGCTATAACTATCTTAAATTAAGCTATTAGATTACTATACCTATACTTAGAGATTCTCCTTTTCTTTTTCTTCCTAGTAATATATTATAATTACATTCCCTATTACCCTTTTATATTTTAGCATAGGGCATTCTTATCGCTATACTATCTCTCCTATAATTAAAGATTACTCTTAGCTATATCCTAGATATCTTATATACCTTACTGCACTAAGAAAGGCTAGTCTACTATCTCTTTCCCTATATTCTACTTAACCTACTTATTCTTAGCTTTATCCTAATTAAGATAACTTATTATCTCCTCCTTAGTCTAGTCTCTAATACTGCTTTCTGCCCTATAATAACTCTCTATTTACTTAAAGTTAAGGTACTAGTTATATTCTACTTTACTATAATATAGAGGTAGCCCTATTACTTTCTAGTATTATTAGTTAGTCTTATAGGCTCCCTAAAGCAATATAGTAAACTAGGCCTCTTATACTTTTTTATATTATTAGAAGATAGTGCGAGGGTTATTAGCTCGTAATATAAGTACTGCTACTATATTTACTACTATAATAATTACTAGTCTAGCTATAGAAGGAGATAGTATATAAGTTATTATATATATTATTATATATATTATTATATAAGCTATAGTTTTAAATACTATAGGGGATCTTACTAAGGATAATAAGGATAGTGAGCGGGTTATAGAGTAAGAAGATATATATATTATTATATATATTATTATAGTAGTTTGGGCGGGAGCTTATAATAGATATTTAAAGTATAAGGGGTATGCTTTAGACCTTATTATATAGCTAAGCTTATAACATCTTAAATATATAGGCTATGCCTTAGGTTATACTGCTTTCCCTATATATTTAAATATAGAGGGCTTATACTATATACTTATTAGCGGTAGCTTTAAACTAGCCGCTAGGTGATCGAACTACTTATAAGGCTTAATAATAAGCTAGGGGGTTCCTAAGCATTAGAGATACTAATATAAATAGAAATAATATAGTTAAAGGGGCAGACTTTACACTAGTAAAGGCTAAAGGGTATAAGTATATAGTAGACTAAAAGTCTTAGTAAAGATCTCTATATATATAGGATGCTCTTTTAATAGCTATTCTCGCTAAGTCTTAACCTTTTATAGGGCTTTATATAAGATCTAACTATGGATATTACTATATAATACCCTAGATAGCTTAAGAGGTATACTAATCTACTACTTAGCTTAGTTAGCTTTAAGTTCAGTAAGCTAATTTAATAGAATAAGCTTAATAATCCTCTAGGCCTTAAAGAGATTAACCTATAAGGTTTTTAAGTAACTCTTAATAAGCTAATAAATGCCTTTAGCTCTTAATATAATGAATTACTTAAAGTAAAGATATTAGTAAACCTATGCCTTTATAAACCTTTCTTTATAGGGATTTAGCTAGGTCTATATAATATAGCCTACCTCTTTAACATATTTAGGAAGGTAATGCTTTCTAAGCTTCTTAAGCCTCTTATTATAGATATCCTTAGTTATAAAAGTAGCAATCTTATACTATAAGTTATAGAACTCCTTCCACTCTTTATACTCTTTAAGATTGCTTTTATCCTAAGTAAATATAAGTATATAATAGCTTAGGATAGCTTTATTAATATACTAAAGGTATAAGATTAAGGCTAACTTAGGGAAATAAGAAGGAAAGGAAACTATATTTATATAAGTAAGGCAGCAATCTATAAGTATTATAGATAGAAGGGCTACTCTATAAAGCTTATATATATACTATAGCTATTTAAAAGCCTAGATAAAGTTCCTCTCTTCCTTACTACTAAGGAAGGTAAATATAATATAGAAGGATTATTAGTAAGTATTAATACTAATTATATTAAGAAGAAGTATCTTATACTTATTAATCTTATATATACAGTCTAATATAAGTACTTTAGGATATAATTTAAGATATCCTAGTGACTATAAGTATGTAAATAATACTACTATAACTCTACTATTCTTATTAAGGTGAATTTAGCTCTAGAAGCTATTACTCTTAAGCTAACTAATAAGGGTATATATATTACTCTAACCTCTAGTAAGCTCCTACTTACTTTATATAATACAGTTATAAATATCTTACTATATAGTAAGGGTATCTAAGCTTAAGTATAAATAGGATCTAATCTCCTTTAGTATAATACTAGTATTAGTAAGTTAGTAAACTATTAATTTATCTAAGGATAATAATTAATAAAGTATTAAATATACTACTTTATTAAAGCTTAGTTCATAATTATATTAATTAAAGTTAGCCCTAGGATAATGCCTTAGACTCTATATAGTCCTATATAGGCTTTCCTTTACTATAATAGAGAAGAGGCATCCTATATAATGTATTATAGTTTTCTATTGCTATTTCTTAGAGATAGAAAGGGCATACCCTACTCTACGGTTATAGTTAAAGATAACTCTAGTCCTTCTACTAAGGGTCTTCTAAAAGCTTTTAATAATAAAGGCATAGCCTTATAGCACTGCCTAAGCATTGATTGCTATAGCTAATTCCTCTCATAAGTTAAATTAGCCTTTAGGAGGAAGAATATCATTAGAAAAGCAACGAGAAACATCAATTAGGTTCATTATAGCAGAAGGAAGGCATAGCAACTAGAATTAATATTATAGAAGCTATTAATCATTGAATTAAGGGGTCAATTTGCCAATTTGCGGTATGTGACCCCTTTTCTCACTTATATAACGGATCTTATCCGCATAGTAAGACAGTATGTGTATAATATCTCTCTTGCATACACACATTATAGCATTTCCTTACAGAATTGAATAGAGGAGTGATTGATTATATATGCAGCGATTTAATGTATATTATTTTATCACTTAGTAATAGATTAGTCTACTTATAGCTATGAATAATATATAACGCTGCGTTATAGTATTATAGCTAACATAATGTAAGTTAATCACTTTAAATTGTATAATATATAAAGTAGGGCTTTGCTTCCTAGAAGAGACTCTTTATTCCTATATTAAACATTATTATAGAAATGTATAACCATAACTAAAGCTAGCGTTAGAATGCTTAAGGCATCCCTATCTATATAGATAGTATAGTAACACTAGTAGGGCCTTTTATAGCAAACAGTAATAATCAGTTTATCCTATAGCCTATTCCTAATAACTAATAAGCATAGTACCTAGAACGCATTCCTTATATAGTAGAAATCCCATTCCCTATTAAGCTTTAGAGATCTTTAACTATATTGCTAATAGATCTAACCTCCCCTACTATACTATATACAGATCCCTAGGCGCTTATAAGAGCCTAAGTAACCTAATACCCTCCTTAAGGGCAGCCTATTATCACTTAGGTAATGCTATTTAGATATTAGGTTAGGGGGGAATAGTATATTAGGTATCTAAATCACCTTATCTAGTAATAGGAATAGCGCCCTCACCTAGATATTAATCCTATATAGACTTATAGTAGGCTTTAAGCTTATAATACTACTTATCGCAATATGAGCATTAGTGTCCTAGGCATAATATAGCTAATAGCTACGGTAGGGATAACCCTAAACCAGCCTTTAATCTAGGTAATAGAGAGATTAGGAATTCGTATTTAGAATATTAATCTATATAGATATATTAAGTGGATATAGTAAGGAATATAGTAATATTATTAAATAGTTTAATAAATTTAATTTAGTATTATTATTACTATATCTCTTATTATCTTATAGGTAATATAAGTAACTATTAAGCCTACTTAACCCTATGTGTGAACTCGGCTATAACTAGCTTAAATTAAGCTATTAGATTATAATACCTATACTTAGAGATTCTCCTTTTCTTTCTCTTTATAGTAGTATATTATAATTGCATTCCTTATTGCCTATTTGCATTTTAGTATAGGGCATTCTTATTACTATATAAACTCTCCTATAATTGAAGATCCCTCTTAGCTGTATCCTAGATATCTTGCATACCTCGCCGCGCTAAGAAAGGTTACTCTACTATTTCTTTCCCTATATCCTGCTTAACCCGCTCATTCTTAGCTTTATCCTAATTAAGATAACTTATTATCTCTTCCTTAGTCTAGTCTCTAATACTGCTTTCTACCCTATAATAACTCTCTATTTACTTAAAGTTAAGGCACTAGTTATACTCTGCTTTACTATAATGTAGAGGTAGCCCTATTACCTTTTAGTATTATTAGTTAGTCTTATAGGCTCCCTAAGGCAATATAGTATACTAAGCCTCTTATGCTTCTTTATATTATTAGAAGATAGCGCGAGGGTTATTATCCGGGCAGAAGCGGAGTTCCATTGGCAAAGCGATGACTTCTTCCGTTCCATTCAAGAGGTCTACACGTCGACGATTGATCAAGACCGCGTTCTGCGAGACATCGTGATTGATGTTATCAGCAAGCATTGGGAGCTCTTGGATCAAGCAAGCTTGCAAAATGTAATCAAGGACCTCGGAGTCTGTTTTGATCTCTTGATGCGTCTCCGCCAGAGTCGGTCAGCACCTCGGTTTTCGTCCGGTCTCTTGGGAGAAATCTGAACGTACCACAGCTCACTGCTGTCGTTTGCGGCCGTACAGTCAGCCAATTCAATCCAACCTGTACTTCCGGGGGCCAGGAGACTGTGTTGTCAGCACCGGGTTCTGGTGCAAATGATGTGCTTTTCCTTGCTGTGGTAGCAGCTGCCTACACCTCGTTGGCTGAATGGACAAGGTTACCGGTAGTCGCTAGGTAAACACAGGCAGCTTAACGTTACCACACTACAATGCCGAGACACGTAACAGGCATCCGTGGGGGGACATATGCATCATGTCGAGGACGTACCCGACGTAAAGTGACATGGCTGTAGCAGGAAAGCTCGATTGATGGGGCTGAAAAAGCCACCCGCCATTTATGCCACTCCAATTCCCGCCGCCTCTTTTCTTTCACTTTCCACCATCCCTCTGAGCGATACTTCGGTATGGCAGAGCTCATGGTTGAAGCTGCTGACAAACTTGGTTATTCCATCACCGTTGCCCACCGTTGCCCACCGTTTCAAGTCAATGCTTGCAGACGCAGGTTTCATTGATATCGTGGAGGTCAGAGAGCGGGTTCCTTTGAACTGGTAGCCGAAAGATTTGCGATACAAAGAACTAGGACGATAGAGTTACTATATGCTCCGCCATGGAATTGAAGGAATCTTATTGGGATTGTTGACAAGAGGTTTGGATTGGTCTCCTGAAGAGGTGTATGTGTTTCTAGCAGATGTTAGAAAGGACCTCTCGAATCAGGCAATTCATGGTTACTGGGATACGTCTGCGCCTCCTTGGACAACCTTGGGCGTAATGCAGCTAATACAGACACAGATACTTGGTGTATGCAAAGAAACCGGAGAACCCGGTTGGTTGAGGCCAACTAGGATTGATGGTGTTTCCCTTGTAGCATCAAATGGGGTTTTTAGGCTCCTCGGTCCAGCCGTTATATAATGCCATATTCGCCCACGTGTCTGCTTGCTTGTTGCGCTCCCTGGATACATGCCAGAACAAGACCTCGGCATTGAGTGCGTTCAGCTTTTTTAAAAGATCTTGAAGCTTCCTGAAAAATGACGCATTTGACACTGGCGTCCCTCTGGATGTACGATAACCATCCGACTCCCACTTGAAGACCTAGTTAGTCATGTCCTCCACTAGGTATTCTGAATCTGCCTTGATGACGACTTGCTGCAGAATTGCGCCTTGTACTCCCTGGCTCTGAACGGCTAGAGCTTGCTCCAGCCCTCGAATGCCTGCTCTCAGCTCTGCTACCTGGTTTGCTGGGTTCGATACGCTCAGGACGAAACTGTCGTTGAATGTGGACTTGTTGCCGACGAAAACACCAGCAGCAGCCTTAGCCTCTGGTGTACCATTATTCTGACAAGCGCTATCAATAGCAATAATTATACAATCCCAGATGGACCGGCAAGCAGCCACAGTCTTGGCATGGGCCGTCCATACGAGCTGTGTGAGGTGGGAGAGAGATCCTAGGGGCTTCGAGGTGACTAGGGAAGAACCCAGGACGCCATTCCGCACGACCAGCAGCGTGCATTTACGAGCAGCAGGGCCGAAGCACCTACTGATCCAAGGCAAGGCAGCTTTGAAGCGGTTGTTCCTACAGCCTTGGCTTCTTTTAGTCCCAAGGCTCTATCTGGGCCAACGATGGCTTGTGTAGAGGGCAGCTGGTAGAATCATGGTGTGAACCCCTCACCAACAGCCCTACAGCGAGCGAATGGGCTTCCGTGGTTGTGCCGCCAGGAGCTCGAGTCGATCAAGAAGCGGCTTGGCGAGTCAATGTAGGACGTCCGGAAGGAGGAGGAAGACCTGTCCAACATGATGGCCTATATCGAGACTATGTCGGCAGAGCAGTACCAGATGATGATGGATATGTCATCCAGCTCCAGGAAGAGGAGAGACATGGATGAGGCGAAGAGCGGGAGAGATTACTTGAATACTCTCCGGCAGGAGGCTGCCCAAAAACGCGATGCCATCGACCGACTATGGCTCAAGATCAACGAGCTTCAGACCCGCGAGGCCGAGTTGAAAGTAAAGGGCGAGTAGTTTCTGCTTGGTACTGTCGATCAATCTACGCCAGCCTCACATTTACGAGCAGTAACCTAGTTGTCAGCCTCGGCTGCCTCTACTGCTTTTTTTGCTGCCCTCTCTGCCCTTGCTGCCTTTATTGCCTCGAATTTTGCTAGACCTTGCTTGAGCTTTGTAACGAATTCTACCTCCCTACGTTCTGCTTCTTCGTCAACCACTAAAAGGCCGTTCTCGGTCAGATATTCTTTGTAGCGCTTCGAGGCCTCTATCCGACGGTCAACCTCGGTCGCAAGCTCCTTTGCTTTGACATGATTCGCAAAGGGAATCGGCGGCAAGCTCCCTCAGATTGTTTGGTAGGTCCTTGAAGAAGTGTCGCAGAGGTGTGACTGATAAACACGGAGAAGCGTATCTGGCTCGAGCAAAATCTGGACTACTGGGAACACGAGGTTCTGCTGATTGTTCCAATTCCATTCCTGGACGAGCTGGGCGCAAGCCTCCGTGGTGATGCTCATCGCCTGCAGGACGGCTCCGAAGCTCTGAAAGATGGCGTCGTGCCATGGGAAGAAGATCCCGGCACGGGCCTGGCCGGTGATCCACAGCGGCGGTGTGAAGAACTGCAAGGGAACTGCGCCGGTGAACTCCCAGTCGACGATGCCCATGATGTGTAGATGGTCCTCAACTATAATGTTTGAGCATCTTAGGTCATATGGGATAGGATGAACGGGCCTTTTGACTACTGCGGGTTGAGAAGGCGTGGAATCTGTTCTGCTAGGCTGTTTAGAACGAAGAGGTGCTGCCGCACTGTCATTCCCGCCAAGTTTATAAACGGTGTCGCGTAATAGTCTGACAGAATAGAATACTGGTAGTCGATAAAGGCTTCCGCGCTAGTAAAAGGCTGAGTTCTCTTCTTGCAACCGCTCTCCCTCTGGAGCTCGTTGATGGCAATGTCCATGAAGTCGCCCACGATGGGTTCCGACTCATCGGCCGGGTTCGGCATCAACGAGCCAGCCGCCGAGAACTCAAGACTCCGTAGCTGGGCAAAAATGTCGACAAGCTCCGAATAGAATCGACGTCGGTGTTCTTCCGAGCTGGTTGAAAGCTGCCGCTCGACAAGCTGCTGGCCCTTGATGTGATCAAGGATCATGAAGGCATGCTTTGCAGAGCTATTGTGTAAGAGCTGGGCCTGGCCGTACGCATAAACTCTGGGGATAGGGATCTTGTGTATTCTCTTGAATATACCTAAGAAGGGTATTAGTTGCTGAGCACAAGGCCCGAGGGTTTATGGATTTACCGCATCGTGCACACTTCGCTCTGGAGCTTCCCCCAAACATCATGGATAACCGGCTGGATTGGAATCCGAACCACCCACGTTCGGTCGTCAAACCTAGCGAAGAAGCAAACGTTGAAACTCCCCCGGGCCGTCTCCGTCTCATCGACACGGCATGGCGAACCATCATTATAAGAGGAAGCCAAGGCGCGGACGGCTTCTAGGTCTATCGCCTTGACGAATTCATCTGCTTGACTGTCGAGTTGTTCGGCTGTCAAAGGGTTCAGAACTGATGGATCGTATCGAGAAATAAGAGGCCTAGAAACAAGGGCCAACACTGATTTACAGGCTTGGAGAGTGCGTATGATGCACCATCTCCATTGCACGAGAACGAAATGGCAAATTGCGCGAAACATCTGTGGAGGTAATAAGGATGACTCGTGTTGACACATCTCCTAACGCTATAGGAATAGGAATATTGCGACTTAGCCCACCGCAAGTCACGTGAGCTGTAATAGCCATACTATTACTGCTATACTTTACCCGACTTAAACTAGACGCTAAATTTATAATAAGACTACTAAATATAGAATTTAAGTATATATTAGAGTATTTTAATTTATCTTATAAAGTTATAAACCTTATTATTAAATTTAAGTACTATAGCTAATTAGAGTATAATAGTTATTATAGCTATTCTTAAAAAGGTAAGATTAAAATTTAGCTAATTATAAATAGAAGAGATAAACTAATTATAGCTTATATAAATAAGCCTTAAGGAATAAAGCTAGATATAGCTAATTTTAGTTTTTTTTACCTTTAATCTTTTATAAGTATCGTAGCATACTTAGGATAAGTAAATAAAAGAATAAATAAAGCTAGGATTTTCATAAATAGATTTAAGTCTTAATACCACTAAGGTCTAGAGTGAATATATAGAGAAAAGAAGTTCAGCATCTTTATGGAGGGATTCGAGTAAATACCAGAGAGAAACTTGGGAGCGCATAGAAGGTGGAAGAACATAGTTCAGGTTCAGGTTCAATTCCTACTCGGTTTTAGCCGCCTGCCCCCAAACTTCCCGCTTTTTACTCCCAAACCTCTTCTCTACATCGGCGAGTTAGCCTCTATAGATAGCGGTTCGAAATGCCAATGTACACATCGTTTTGGGCTCCAATGAGGCGAATTATATGCCTTGTGTATGGGTCCTCCTACTTACAGTCTCCCCCCAGTGTTCGGCTTGGTCTGATTATGAACTGATCCTCAACTGCCTGAGGATTTGGGTTTGCTCTATGAACGAGATGCAATCTTTGCGGGCGAGTTTGTCATGATAAGCATCGACCCTTTCCCACCGTACCTTCACGCTTTATTCGACGAAGAGCTCTCACGGAAGGACGAACTCCAATGCGGGCACGTTAGTTTGTCTTACACTGGCCATAATATGTAGTATCACAAATTAGGATAATACATAATATTCCGAATACATACGATTATTTCCCCCGCCGTAATCTACTACTACGTCAACAGCAGCCAACGTTCCTGTGTAGTGTTTCAAAAGCGCTGGTCGATTGTTCCGTGACAGCCCCAACTTCCATCTTGTCATATCGACTCCGTAGACCGGGAGTCATAAATAACTAGCGACAGCACCGGTTGACAAAGCAAGCAGTAGATGCTCCTTATCTCGTCTACTTAATTCCCGAGATGAATCCGGCTCAACTACCTCTTCAGCTTCAACTTATCCATCTCCGCCATGTTCTTTCCACAAATGGGACACCCCTTGAGGTGCTCAATCGCGCCGCGACTCTGAATTTGCCGAACTGGTACCTCGTTGCGGGAGCGCGGTCTCAGACTATTTGGAACAACGCATCGTCTCTGTCTCCCGATACTGGAATTAATGACTACCATCTAGTCTACTTCCACGATTCGGACCTCTATTACGAGGCCGAAGATGGACACGTCCAAGCTGGTAAGAAACTCTGTTGAGATGCGCAATCAGGCGCGCGTTCACCTGTGGTATGAGAAGAAACGCGGAGTCTCATGCCCGGCTCATCGAAGCGTGGAGGAAGCGGGAATCGACTCTTGGATCTCATCCAGCGCTATGCTTGGTGTGAGGCTGGAGAAGGATGGAGAATGGAGTATGTATGCGCCTCGGGGGTTGTCGGATTTCTTCAAGATGGTTGTGAAGCCCAACGTGGCTCTGGGGACTAGGGACGTGTATGAGAAGAAGGCAAAGCGGTGAAAGGATATTTGGCCGCAGCTTTAGATTGAAGCTTAGCCGGTTAAACTGTCGGGAGAGACCCTAAAGTAGTAGCCTTAAAGGTCTCATTATGTAGATCCGGCACCTACAGAGTACCATGAGAATGCTAGAGAGTTATTCAGGGGTACACAGCACTGTCTGCCACTTTGGGTCAGGCAAACCGCCCGTGACGAAGTGTTAAGCTCTGTCTTGCTACCATTAAATTAAGCGTCGAGGGGAGATGCTTGCACACTTCCCTGCTCGTCTTGTGGCTGGTGCCGCAGGTAAGGCGCAGTCACGGCGTACGGTGTATGGCAGCGATCCCAAGTCAGGACTGAGAAATAGATAGAGTCCTACAATAAGGCTCAGGAGTTGACTTTCGAGTTGGCCTGGCTCCGTAACAACCTCGAGGACTCGTGGGTCTGACGATCAAGGTGTGTGCCTGGCAACCGACGCGTCCGAAGCTGCACCCAGCGGTATAACGGACTCGGTCAACAATCTCTTCATCGACGGCCCTGCTTCATTCGCCTGCGTCTTCATCGCCCTATTCGTGCCTCCCGATTTATCCACCGTTCAAGGAACCACGAAGGCTTCTTGGCTACGTCTACATCGGGTGCGACGTTGTGTTCTCCTGCCTCCATGGTATCAAGGCCTTCCCAATCGTGCAACCACGGGTGTTGTCTGCGATCAGCAGGTATGGCGGCGTTCGCCCAATGTCGGCCGCCTGCGGCATCCTCTACCATAAAAAACACCATTCTGAGGGTGGACTCTTTCGATGGGGCAAGTTTGATGTCATGCTGACATTCCTGTGGACGTTTGGCCCTCGATGAACGACGCTCCAAGTCATCAGGGACGTCCTTGACATCCCTTCCTGTATCCTGTCGGAATCCCAAATTCGATGGATACGGTTTTCTCCCGGAGTACCAGACAAATGAATGATATTGGCGAAGACTTTTGGTCTCCAGGTATGGCCAAAGGTCGGGTTCGACATCTCGCTTCTGCAAGTATCCGAACGGTCGCCAGGATAAAGTCGTCGAAGCAGAGTCTTGAAGCTTGAAATCGAACCGACATCGAAGCAGGTCTGCCCTGGAAACTAAATCGGACTGTGTAAGATAGAGAGCTTCCCTTTCAAAATCCAAGAAGGATTGCTTCGAGCCGGTCCAGGCAGACACCATTGGATCAGGTGGCGATAACGATCCAAAGCCGTATTTCTCTGCCATCTTTTCCGCATACCGTCGAATCCAACCGAGGACGGAGAGATCACCAAGCAAAAAGATAGCCAGCCACCAAAGAGCCACCCTAGGTCGGCGTGAGACAAACACTTTGACTAGAGTCTCTAGTCGTTTCCCATCGATGGTTGGTTCCAGCGTATCAAGTATCGAGGCAAGCCATGGGCTCACGAGATTACAATCGATGTCTGGTTGCCAAAAGATGCTCCACAGTACAGATCCAAGCGATGGTGGATGGATGCTGAGAGTCATAAAATACCGTAGGTCGTTTACATACTGACGGATGTTTTTTTCGTGGGTGCTGCTGAAAGTGCTGCCTTGGGCCATTGTGAGATGCGGAGGGGGGAACTGGGGACGAAGATCCATAAACTGGTAGAAAGGAAGCATGAGCGCAGCGAAAAAAGCAGCCTTATAGGGCGGTATTGATTCCCACTCAGCACTCTCATCCACATCAGTTCCAAGGCGAAACAGTCGACATAGCTCAAGTAGGAGTTCTGTCGCTTCAGAAGAACTTGGGGACAAAAGCGTGTCTGCGGTCGGCTCCGGAGCTGCAATAACGAGTTGGACATTGCTCGTGAAACAAGCTGCCCATGGTGGTGGTAGCCCTTTGTCCCCGACACGCCAACCCAAACTGGGACTCAGGATCGCGCAGAGCCACCTGACGAGCGCGGGCGACGCGCCTTCGAGATCGATCGTGGGTGGCCCATGGCGCTCTCCCAACCGTGGCCGTAATCGGTGGACAGAGTATTGCACGTCCCGACCTTGCATCTCGAGAAATCGGACGGACAGGATATACGACCAGCACATAGTCAAGACAGCAAGACTATTGGTCGTCTCCGCACTATTCCCCAAAAAGTACGATGCAGCCTCGGGAAAGACGTCGCAGCGGATTGGATGCTCAGTCGCCAGGCTGAATGCGACCCGTCGACCGTAAGCAAGTGTTGGATCGTTCTCGTCGTCGTTTTTATCTGCCGTCATAGTTTCCGTGTCTCGAGTGCAAAGAGGCACATGCCAACATGGTCGTCCGTACAAAACACGACGGCGAGGTAATTCCTCCGGCAGACCGGGGACGTCTCTTAAAGTAATGTATGGATCCAGCATCCCGGCTGGCCATAGACCTGGTGGTATGTTGTTCGCCTTGCTCAGGAGAGCTCGCCATGTTGCCTTTCCGTCATGGAAGGTGCGATAGATATCAGAAGGAGGCGGTATGAGCGGATCGTCTTCTTCACCAATGAGCGGAACGTCTTCTTCTTCATCGCTCGTGAGACTGGCAGCTGGCTCGCGCGAGGAGGATCCGATGGTCGACGTCGCAGGTTCGGACCACACCGACCGAGACTCGTTTGCCGCCATGATTGGCTTCCTGCTTGACAGTATTCCTGTCGCTCAGGATGGGAACAGCTTTTCTTGCGGTATTCAGTTTCGTGGGCACTAACATAGGTATTTAAATGTGCTGCGGAGGCCGCAGCGACC
Source organism: Neonectria punicea (assembly GCA_037954315.1). Classification (NCBI taxonomy): domain Eukaryota; kingdom Fungi; phylum Ascomycota; class Sordariomycetes; order Hypocreales; family Nectriaceae; genus Neonectria; species Neonectria punicea. Next base: position 24,784 of record JAZAVJ010000331.1, on the reverse strand, counting down.
CTGCCGAGACGCGTCGTCCGTCTGTTCGGGACCCAATCGCACGTGACAGAATGGATACGGATGAACCTCGGCTTAAAGTCTTTTAAGTTAATAAATCTAAGAAATAAGTGTTTAGAAGAGATGGCAGCTAAAGGTCTGGCATGGTGGGGGCCACCCTTCCCGTAGACCAGCTAACCAGACGTAGTTGTAGTTGACGAGACTTTGGATACGTATATGAATAGTCCCAAGGCCGGGTCGGAATAGTTCTCGTGTGTCGCGCTTCTGAAGTTATCCTGCGTCGAACGTATGATGGAAGGAAATTTATCTATTGTTTTCGGTCTTTGTCTGGGAATCTTCTAGCAGCATCTGGCGCCGTTGTTCTTTATCCAGCTTAACAAAGGGATTGTGATGCGAGGCTAGTCAGGTTGGCTCAATCAATCTTCGGGGACATCTGCAACCGCTTGCTTGACCGTCTCGAGACACTTTTCTACGGACTCGCTGCCGGCAGCCATCCGGTTCTCGCTAAGCTGGAGACGAAGGGTGTCTGTTTCCAAGGTAGACTATCGTAGTTAACATATTTTCGTATTCCTTTAGTGCGTATCGATCCGTCGATCTAACGTACAATACGCTCTACCTATTCCACACAACTTGATAAAACAATGCGATGGTATTGTAGCCAAAGAACTAAGTATACATGTGGGAATCCCGTGCAATCGGGGATACATGAAAACCGCTGCCCAGACGTAGCAGTATTCGCAGGTTGTCAGGAATTCAACTAGCCACACCCAGAATCTGCCAAGTGATAAGAGTGATGAGGCCCGAAGCTAGGCAATAGGTGGACACCATGGTGGAGGCCACTGAACGAATTATTGAGCTTGATCAGAAGGTTCAGGGTCCATTCGACGAGGTTTCTTCGCCGGGTTGCTTGAAGTCCTAGAGCCGGATCGCTTTGAAGACGGTGTAATAGCGCCACTTCTTTGGAGCAGGTTGACAATCTCGTGATGGCGTCTTAATGAGGCGGCCTTGAGAGCATTGCCGTATAAGCCGCCCTGCGCGTTGACGTCAGCTCCCTTATCCAAGAGCAGTTTGACAATCTCTTGATGGCTTCCCCATGAGGCAGCCTGGAGAGCATTGCCGTAGTGGCCGCCCTGCGCGTTGACGTTAGCTCCCTTATCCAAGAGCAGTTTGACAATCTCTTGATGGCCTCCTGATGAGGCGGCCTGGAGAGCATTGGCGAAGAAGCCGCCCTGCGCGTTGATGTTGGCTCCCTTATCTAAGAGCAGTTTAACAATCTCTTGATAGCCTCCCCATAAGGCGGCCTGGAGAGCATTGCCGTAGTGGCCGCCCTGCGCATTGACATCAGCTCTCTTATCTAAGAGCAGTTTGACAATCTCTTGATGGCCTCCCCATGAGGCGGCCTGGAGAGCATTGCCATATATACCGCCCTGCGCATTAATATCCGCTCCCTTATCTAAGAGCAGTTTAACAATCTCTTGATGGCCTCCCCATGAGGCGGCCTGGAGAGCATTGCCATATAAGCCGCCCTGTGCGTTGATGTTGGCTCCCTTATCTAAGAGCAGTTTGACAATCTCTTGATGGCTTCCCCATGAGGCGGCCTGGAGAGCATTGCCGTAGTGGCCGCCCTGCGCATTGACATCAGCTCCCTTATCCAAGAGCAGTTTGACAATCTCTTGATGGCCTCCATCTGAGGCGGCCTGGAGAGCATTGCCATATATACCGCCCTGCGCGTTGACGTTAGCTCCCTTGTCTATAAGATCTCGTGTAGGCGCTACGAGCCCAACGCAGCAAGCATAGTAGAGCCTGGAACCTTCTGGAGGATCTGGGTCATCTTCCCACTTCATATCAGCCTGATATAAACGAGTCCATCGTTGGAACGTTGCTTCCTTTTCTAGGAACCTGACTATCGCTCGAACTATAGCTTCAGAAGCCTGAGCCAACGCAGCATACCCTGTCCAGACTTCCGCCGCATATCTTGCCATCGGAAAATCCCGCTTGATCTCTTCGTGGCTACCGTTGATGTCCGTAAGATAAGTCAAGTACGTCCTCGTGATGGAAATGCTGGCAGTCGTTATCTTGAACTGATCCTCTCCGAGAAGATACTCTTTGACGGAAAAGTGGGCAAGATGTAGCTCTTTGTCGGTGGCGTGAACGACTGTCACTAGGCTGGGACAGTAGTCCAAAACATCAGTCTCACAAAACAGTCGACGCTTGATGTCAAACCCTTGCGACTCGTCTTCGATCTGCGTTGCTATTACTTCTACAGCCTCGGCTAGCTGGAGAGGTCGCTCGGAGTGTACCAGGAATTGTAGGAGGCGTATCGCGTCGTTTTTGAGCTCCGTTGGTATGCTTTCCATCATGCGCCTGTATGTCTCATCTAGATCCCGCGGCAACGATGCGAGAGCCTTCTCCATAGCTGCCTCGTGACGACATCGAGCCAGGCTGTCCAATTGACAGGACGCCCACCTGAACCTAAGCAGAGCGTCAGCAAACCATCAGCATATCGATCGAAGCTGTGATATCTCACATCCCGTCAGCCCCATCGCCAACCTTCCTTTGGATCACTTCGAGGAGATCCTCAGATAAGAGCTTCTCCAAAAATTCACGCCGTTGATGAAGTTGTGCTGTGACCCATAATCGGATATCGGCGTTGACAGCCCGCTTGTCGAGTGCTAAGCAGTGTTCCTCGCCTATCAACGAGGGGATTTCGCGCATGAACTCGGGTTCAGGCCGACTGGTATAAATCAGCTGAACGTGGACCAACTCTGGCGTGGACACTACGTCCTTGATCCACAGGAGAACAGCCTCCCTTGTTTTCGATTCATCCAAGGCGTCCAGAACGATTGAGACTTCCTTCTGGACTGCGAGCATCTTGAATACAACATTTGAGAGCGCCGCTGTCGTAGGTTGGTTACTACCATTCTGGTGTGCTTGAAATGCAGCATCAAGATGAATTGCAGAACCAATCCCGCCTTGCCAAAGTTGGAAAGCAAGCGACCGCAGCATGCCATCTACGGTCTGCTTCGTCATGTCGCCAAAGTCAAAGAAGAAGCTCAGGATAAGACGGTCGTTTCCCTTCGCGAGATGATCTAGCACAGTCGCGCTGAGAACCGTCTTTCCACATCCCGCTAGCCCGTGCAGCCATAAATGTCGACGCGACCCCGAGTGCCACGACTGGAAGACCGGGTTTTCCAGGAGCCAAGCGCCTGTGCCCTCATGGCGGAGCTCCCTCGCGTAGTTGGCGTTTGTAGACGGATCCGGGGGACAAAGCCAGCGCTTGATCTTATCGGTACGAAGGCCAGACTCCATGAGATCAGTCGTAGCCTTCGTTGCAACCGCCGTCTGCTGCACGCAATCGATCTGTTTCTGAACTACTCGGGTCAGGACGTATTCCAAGTTTAAATGTTATTCGGTCTCGGGTATTTGCTGGTCGAGCCCTAGTGAATGAAACAAGAACTAACCTGACTCAAGTACTTCCAATGCCCTCTTGGTCTCCTGGACCTCCGCGGCCGGCACGTACGCCAGGAGCTCCTTGGCATACGCAGCGGCGGTGGCCGAGGCGTAGCGCTGCCATCGATCGTTCTTGTGAGAATCGGCGTAGTCGCAGATTCCTCGGATCATAAGACAGGGAAAGTGGTTCATCAGGCCGGCCGCTTCCATCTCAAAGCAGATGCAATCCTCGCCGACATCAGCAACAATCCGATCGCGCGCAGCGGCGTCTTTGACAAGTGTATTGCCGGATGCGATGATCCCGTAGTGAATATCGGGGTCGGTAGTGTCTCGAGGATCGCGTTGAACCTCGTCGGCCGTGTCACAGCCCCGACAGTCCGGCCCAGGGACGTGGTCGCATGAAGGGTTGAAGAGGCAGTCGTTGTCGAAGCCCTGGTGAGCATAGCCAGGGTTTTTCTTGGATCTCTTACCCATCTTCGGGTTCTTCTCCAGCATCTCTTGAAGGAAGCAGGAAACCTTGGAGTCTTTCCGCTCATGATCGGCCTGGATGCTGGCAAGCGCGTTGAGGAGGACCATCGGAGGCCGTCCGAGGAAGCCTTTGCGCTCACGCTTGTCACCAGACTTTGCCTTGATCAAGTCGTACTGGCAGACGCCGCCCGTGGTCCCATCGGGTTGGCTCACGACAACGTCGCCGAGCCGGATATCGCGGTCCTCGTCCGGTCGAGCGATGCCGCCGCCTATGCCGACCAAAAGACCAACACGGATGGATGGCAGCGAGGCAAGGAGGCTCGAGGCCGTGGCCGCAGCCGAGGTGGTTCCATAGACTCCGGCGGGAAGAGAGGCAATGACGATGTTGTGCTCTCCCACGCGGCCCCAAGTATAAACGTTCGCGTCGGTTTGGTGTCTAGTGAAGCCGGTTGGAGCTACATGTTCCTCATCGAGCATCGCTTCTGCAGCGGCCCGCTCGATGGGAAGGGCAGCGATCCAGGCGACCGTATAGGAGTCGGGGCTGTCGAGAGCGTTGCGGGATGCCATGGTGAGGAGGGAAGCACACAAGGCCGCCAGATAGGCGGATGGAATGATAGGATTGTACGGTTCGCCTACGTCGATGAGGAAGCTGGAGTTAAGTTACACGGGGAGGGGGAGGAGACGGGACGATAGTATGTTGTTTATTATCGTCAGTCGAAGAGCGCAGCCTGGTCAGTTGCCACGTAAGACGAAAGCAAGCTGAAAAGGACAAGGTCGGGGTTAGGCCGCCACCTTCGCAGCCTGATCACCTCGCGTAGGATCGTTTTGCCCAGCCGTTTGGTGATTGGCCCTGCCGGCGCTTAGTGAAGTCTTGGTTACGAACAGAGTTGCCGATACGAGCTTTCGTACATTGGCGCGTGGTGCGGTGCAGAGACGCAGGCCGCGCGATGAAGTTGTGTTCCAAATATACGAACGCGTCCTCCCGTTCGTGCCCCTCATGGGTCATGGGCACTCATGCAGGAATCCACAATCATATTGGATCGGTTCCCTTTGCAACTTGGAAAGACGCGGCAAGCCCTTCAGATACAAAGACCCTGGCCAATGCATTTTGGTGTTCCCGTTGAAACGGTCGACGAGCTGATGAATGATTTCTTACCAAAGAAGAGCAACACTGAATAGAAGAGCAGCAATGAAGAGGACATATAGTCATCTCATCTTTGATACCTCCGAATAGTAGTTCTCTGGCCGCTCTAGCAAGCGAATAAACTAGGGTTTTAGCATCGAGCTGATGAGTTCTTCTTGCTTTGTAAGGACTGTGCGAGAACCGTCATCGAGTCTATACTGACCTGAATCAGGCGGTCCTAAAATTGGAACGTATCGTAAATTATGGGAGAACGAGGATAAGTTTGATTTCGGAGACCTGGTTGCCCTTCCTCCTCCTCTAAAGGAAGGAGAGGCGAATGCTGACGTCTCGTTCTCGGTGCCATTTATGGTCAAACTGATGGCTGAGGATGCGTTTAGGTGAGTATGGTGGCTCTATTAGGCTCTCTTAATATCATGACTGATTGGAAATGCAGTTTCAAACAGATCAATATGGCCCTAGGAACGGATCTCACCAAGCAGCAATTCGGCACGTTCGTTGATAACATTCGGAGGATGGCTGACCACCTCCATGGTATAGAGCACCTGCCGACGAAGAGACGGAAGACACTTCTTAGTGAAGGTACGTTGGGTTACCGGTGAAGCGGCCACAAGCGGTTTCCGTGATGATGTCGGCTGTCTGACCGGGAAATTAGTACGTCAAGAGAATGTCTATGATTCCACCCCACCCCGGACCCGTCCAACGGACATGACATCCGATTTCCATGAGGAACCCAAGGTCTACAACATCCTCACCATTCCCGAAATCTTCCTTCCACGAAAAGCACAGGATCAAGATGGTAGAGATGCGCACTCGAGGCAGGAGGACGGCTCGCCAACGGCTTGCGCTCTAGGACAAGGCTTGCTGGCGCCTTCTGAACTCTCATATACACTCCCACCCGAAAGCGCTTCACCGGGCTATCCACATGGAGGTGGTCATTCCACACAACGCGGGGTTCCTCTTCAACCCGAGCCTTCAACCCCGCAATCACAGCCAGATCTAAACGATGGTGTTTCCGCTCAATCGTTGGAGGGCAGACCCCCAACAACGTCGCAGAATTATATCAGCACATTTGCTTCTTCAGGCCGCAGCTCAGCAAGCCGACCCCGGCATAGACTGTCCTGTTGATGCTCATGGAGTAACTGGAGAAGGCCAAGTTTTCGTCCCAACGGCCGATCCAGGGGTTCCCAAGCTATCTATTAAACCGGGGGGGTTAGGTCAAAGTCGTTGCGATATAGCTCCACGCTGGGAGAGTGGAGAGAGTAACATGGAGATGGTAATAGGCGTTGACGAATATTTCTCGTTTGGTGCGTAAGTGGCTACTTGAACTTACGTTCCTCGTAAAATCCTTATCAAAATGAAGGTGATGTTATCCTTTGCAGCTCTCAACGCGACCTCTTCCTGCATTTCCCAGCTCCAGAAGGTATCCCAATCCTTCCCTGAAATAACTTTGTCCTCTGAAGTCCGAAAGTCAACTTTAGTAGTTTGTCCATCAATGGGAACAACCATGCTCACCATGCCCTTGGGGGTTTGAAGTGAATGCTCCGATTCGAGTGTGACTACCGACTTCACAAATGGACTCCCACTCCATGACTTAATTGTGTCCGCCTTATCAATCAGCCTCGACCGTTGGTGGGCGGTTTTATGTCACTTACACGATCGTTGCATACTTCATCCTAAAGTAGTTGACGTGGCCGAAGCCAGTCATACTAGAAGCCCTTTGCGCCAGTCTTGGTTCCGCTTTCGTCGATTTTCTGAGGTAGAGGCTTTCTACCAGTGAGATTCTGACCGGCTTCTTTAGCAAGTTGTTCAGCCGCTGTGGACAGCTTGAAACGCTCAAAGGAGTCGCTCATCTTCCACGAGCTGGAGAATGGAAGTAATGTAGGATTGTTGGGAGATAATACGAGGCTGAAGAGATGGCATCCTTAGATATAACTGAGGGCTATGGGCGATATCACAAGGACCTCATGAGTTGGGAGCATATGATCGGGTCTCGAAAAGTGTGGTCAAGGACGATTTAGCAACGGATGACCTACAAGGTGGGATTGGATGGATACTTAAATAGGCTAGGAACCTTGACCTCCCATTCGCCTCAGGATCCCAGATGGTGTGTACGAACCTCAGACAAGTTTCGGTGACAGGACATGAGAAATATCCAAAAAGAAAAAGGAAAATCCAGATCTGCTGTGAGGCTAAGACAGGTATCCTTGCACGCCATCACACAGTTGGACTGTTTCAGTTTCGCCTGGAATGTCGTTCATGGATGACGTCTTGTTGTCTTCGGGCTGCGGCTGCGGCAACGGAGCAGGCTGTGGCGACGGGGTGTCTCCATTAGGTTGGTCTGACATATTGAACCCCAGATGAGTCCCGACAATGGATCAGGGTTGAGATGGCGGCGTTCGGACGGAATCGGGTTATGAATATCTAACCACCAATAACTGGTAGCAACACGGGACGGAAACTGGATTCCAAATGGTGGCGCAGGTGCTTGAGGATGTGAATTGCATTACAACCGTGGTGTTCAGAGAGATGATCTAAACTTGGTTGCACACAGGTTGGTCGCGACCTGCAGCAACTGTTTGAGGCGAGCTGCACCGACCTTGTCCATTGCCATCGGCCACCCCATCTTCTACCAATGGCCATGTCATTGGCCACTGGCCCACCATGAGCACATCAGGAGCCCGTTCATGTAGCTGTCCCCCTTGGTTAAATGCGGGAAGGTCTTGGTGTTGCATGCAGGTCGGCCGCGACCTCGTTCATATCGCGTCAGCTTGCAGCTACAGCTTGAGACAAACTAGACAGTTATCCAGGGGCATATCATTGCGAGCGAGCCATTGGCCATACAGAAGCTATTGACGAAGCCCAGGAGTTCTCATCCGCTCAGTTATGCCACACTCCGCCCCTGATCAACACTATGAGGCAGCTGGGCCAAAGACGACCGAGTAGGGGCATCTATCAAGCGTTGCGGGCTGTCTCTATCAACATAATCTAGGCCAGTGCTGGAAGGATGCGTTGGTCGGTCTTCCACTGCCCATCGACACTTTCTTTACTCACTTTCCATCAGACATGACGGGCTACGGGGCAGCTCCAGTTCTTTCATTCCCCAACGTCCCACTATTGAAGAGCGACTGGATTTCTGCCTGATACTTCTCTTCGTCGTCAACTTTGGCCTTCACAATGGGCCCAACCTCTTGTTGCCAAAAGCTCGACAACTGCTTGAGGTCGGCAACCAATCCTTTGTTGGCGGAGAATTTTGGAAGAATGTGGTCCTCAAACACGAATAACCAAGCATTCAGGGACCTTATACAGGTCCAAAACCACACTCCTTTGGAAACCCAAACATCTCTCATCGTGTTTGTGATCTGAATGTCATGTTCCATCCGTATGCTCTTGCTCTCCTCGTCCATGACTGTTAGAAACGCTTGTCGGGCCTCGTCAAAGCGGTCATACTCCTCATCAATGATATCATCGATGCTGCAGTTGGTGAGCCAGTATGGGACTGATAGCATTTCCACCGGAAGCGCGCAGATCCACTCAAGATCGAGCAAACAAGTGATGTTCCAATCGTCGTCCACAAAGATGTTACTCTGATGTAAGTCGGTCAGCTGTAGGAGAAAAGGGCCGTTGCGTCGATCTGATAAGATAAAGTAGTGCGTGACTGCTCGAAGTAATGTCCTAATTGTCATCCGTTCTCGGGCATCGTCCTCATCCCGCACAGCGTGGGGGTCGTGAAGCAGATGGTTGTCATACAGTGTAAGCATATCGGAGGCAAAACTATCCGTACTCTGATAAAGTTGGCGAGGCTGAACTGTTCGTGGTGTTCCGCTATTCTCGAAAAGCATCATGGTGCAAGTCAGGGGTCGGTTCGAAAGTGTAATTGTGCCGTCGCTCGTGTTGAATCGAAAGGAGCCAATATGTTGTTGTGGGAGACGAGCAAGTGAGAGCATGATACGCGATATGCCCTGAGATAAGTGAGCTTGTCGATCGGCATCGTGCCTATGTTGCATCCACGTAAGTGAAAGCATTTTTCCAGTTTCAGGGCCAATATATTCCAAGAGGACGTATGCAGTATCTACAAACGGGGCGGAGGTATTGCGAGTGTAGTTCGAGAGCAAAGGATAGCGAAGGAGACGATACATCCACTGCCAGAAGCTATGGCAAATTCCTGTGTAAGTCGGTTGCTGTTTAACGTGGGTGAACTAGGTCGTAATAAGTTGTTAGGATCAGCGCCCACTCAGCAGAGCAAAAAGCTGGGAATACGAACGTGACTGCCGTCTCCGAAACCGAAGGCATAGAGGGTCGGGATCCGAATTTTGTCGCAGTACTCTTGCATCCATACATACATAGCCACTTCGCAACCGACTTTTTCGTCAATCGTGCCGGGACATAGGTGTTCAGCAAGCTTATGAGGCATGGGACAGCGGAAAACCAGCTTTCTCGTCGAGCCGCCGGAAGTCACCACGACGAGAACGCAGACGTTGAATCCGCCTTGTATCCAAGACTCGGGTGGCAGAACCGTGCAGACGTCATCTCTGTGTAGGCGAAGATGGTGTCTGACCAAGGCTGCGATCGACTCCCTCCGATCCCACAAGGAATGCCCGAAGCTCTCAGCAGCGTGTTGGTGCCGGACTGAAAGAATGAAATTGCTCTCTTCCCCAGCAGCCGATTCGATTGAACGCAGTTTGTTGTGCAGTAGAATGTTCGGAGGCATGGCAAATAGTAGACTGGAAAGAAAGCGAACACAAGAGCGGAGATGAACGGAATTACCAGCCCGAGCCGTTTCCGGAAATACCTTTCTCCATATTCTTAGTCATCAGGTTCTCGACTGACGGTAATTAACTTAGACTACCGTCGGCAAGCTGAGACCCAAAAGACACAACTCTTTCGTAGGTCATGGCTCATAACATGGACCGCCCCGCATTACCACGTGCAGTAGATGAAGCCATAGGTCAAGCAAACGGGCGCAGTGTGGCACTGGATGCCACTCTTGATATACTTAAAGCTAGGGACAGGTAAGGAGGAGTCGGACATGTCCTCAACATGGATAACACTACTACCAGACAAAGGGGTGACCATCGTAACACACTATTAATAAGAAACCATATCGCGTCAAAGGGACTGTAAAGGCTTGCCATATTCACCCTGAATATGATACCTAACTCGCAACCTTTCCACCCCTACACAAAATCCAGCAACTTTCCTCAGGCATACTACTGGACCTTTATTCTCTTCCCCCTGAGAGTACTTCATCACACGTTCGATGGGAATTGGTTAATCTCGACTTGGCTTGCTATAGGTGAATTTGCCACTCCTGTGGGTGATAAAATATACTGCATGATGGTGGCTGGGAAAGAATGAAGCCATACTAGCATACTCTAAGTGAATAATCTCTTGAGTAGCAGTATCAAAAGAACAAGGAGGTCTTAGGTTGTGTAAATGCTTAATAGAATCTTACTTATTAGCCACAACCCTTGGAACAGTAGGCTAACACTTACTATAGTTCTATCAAGTTGTGACTCTACTTTCAAAGTTGCAAAGCACGCCTAGGCAGTTGAGGCAACAAGGGCGGTCTCAAAGGATTGGTGTTTGGTCTCAAGGGCAATAGCAAGGGAAAGAGTGGACACTATAATGGCCACAGAGCCATCACCACCCGAAGACATCGGTCCGAGTCCATTGCCGTCGCGCGAGCAGACGCCTCGCTATCCTACCGAACCCAATAACCCACCCCTTCAAGCGCAGGAACCCGTAGGCGATAAGCACTGAAGCTTGCTAGGAACCAACTTGAGTTCGGAATGGAGTACTGCACGCTCTGTGATCAGTCCTTCAGCACTTCCAAGTCCCTTGAGCAGCATCTTGGGAGCAAGCACTCACGCACATACTGTTTACGTTGCCGGAAACCCTTTCCTCATGCCGGTGCTAAGCAGCAACATATCGCCGACTCTCGCCAGCACCATGTCTGCTACAATTGTCCCCATAGGCCTGATTTTGACGATGAGGATGAGATAGATGAGCATGGTGAAGCTATGCACAACAGGATTTCCCGACTGAAGGAAATCGTCCGTGAAGTTACGGACGATCTTGTGCCGTCTCTTTGTGGCATCCGACACGTCAGGTGTAGGTTTTAGGATCTTGGTGCATCTTTGAAGCTTGTCGCGGACACTCGAATCCAACTGCCGAACGTTTTCACGACATAGTTTCTTCCGCTCGGCCTCGATGCCTTCCAAAGCAGCATTTTCTTCTTTTTTCGGGGCATTGCCCGCACAGGTGCTTGTAGGGCTGGACATCGAATCGTTCACTAAGTAGCTTAAAGTCGTTTAAAGTCGTTCAAAGTATCAGTAGTTCGTCATGGATAGAGATGGTTGAAGGTGGATGGAGGTGGCCGGGCTTTGTACCGCGGGTCTCTGTATCAGGCTCTCAAGTCTTACCGCTCACCACCGGCATAGCGTCCACGCCGGTCTCAAACATACGTCGGAGTTCGATATCATACGCGTGCTTCTGTCGTAACTTTGTGTCCACGAGCTCATCTGCGTTCTCGCACCAGAACTTGGAAAGGAAGAAGTTCATTTTGTCAGTCAAGTCGAAGGAGATGAACCGAGGTCGCAGATGCTGGTCAAAGAGCGTGTACATGGCGTTAACAGATTCGAGACAGTACACGAACCATAACGACTTAGACTCCCCAGCGCGTCGCATGGCAGCGGCAAGGGAGCTATTGGGTAGCTTTGGCATCGCTGTCTTCCGTTCTTCCTCATCTAGGATTGTAATAAACTCCTCGCGAGCCTTGGCGTACTCATCAATGTGCTCCTTCTTACCGATCTGATCGATACCCAGGCCGGTAATCCAGTGTGGTACGTCAATCATATCGGTAGGCCGAGCGCAAATCCATTCGAGGTCGATAACAGCGGTAATGTTCCAGTGGGAATCAACAAAGATGTTGCTCACGTGTAGATCGGAGAACTGCATGGCGAAAGGGCCATGCCGCCGGCCTCTGTCGAAGTAGCCATGAGCAAGGGTCTTTAGGAGGACCTGGACGGCCATTTGGTAATGACAGTCCGCTTCATCTATAGCGGCATTTGGCTGAGTGTATAGATGACCATTATGCAATGCAAGAAGATCCCAGATGTAAGGTTCAACACAGGTGTAGGTATCGTCCGGCTGGATAACACGGGGCGCGCCGTTATTCTCGAGAATAACGAGGTTGCATGTAAGGGGACGGTTGGATAGGGTAATAGTGCCGTTATTGTGGAAGCGCCAGGAACCAATCCGAGGTAGGGTAGCACGCGCGACGGTAAGCATCAGGCGGGAGAGCCCACGGAACAGGGTTTGCCGCCGTTCAGCGTCATTGCGATGGATTTCCCAGGTCGTCGATAGCATCTCGCCAACTGTCGGTTCGATATAATCAAGAACAATGTAGCCCGTCTGTAACGCGTGGTCGGACGAGACAGGAACATACTGAGACAGAACAGGAAGACGCAGTACCTTGCGCATCCTCCGCCATAGAGCCCTTGCCCAGCGGACGTAGAAAGGTCGCCGTTGCACGTGAGTGAACTGCCGTAACAGTGACCGTCAGTACGCTGGCCAGGAATATGAAGCAGAGAGAGGCAAGGGGGGAATCGTACGTGACGACCATCCGTAAAGCCAAAGCCTAGCAACGCCGGTATAGGCACTTCCGGGCAATGATCTTCCATCCATGCGTATGTGGCCACCTCGGTGCTCAGCTTCTCGTCGACGGTGCCTGGATAACGATCCTCGGCCAGCTTATGGCCCATCGGGCATCGTACCAGCACCCGCCGTGTTAGACTCCCGGCTTCGTCCAGCACGTGAACGGGGACGCAGAGATTGCGCGGCGTTGGCGCTCTGCCCATAAATCATCGTAGAGGTTCTGTGTCGCCCGTTCCCGTACAATACGCTGGATGATGTCATCCTCATGATCCTTGGCTGATTCGAAGGTGATAGGGGGGCGCTTGGGCAGTGGATACGTCACAGTCGCCGCCATCTTGGTCCCTGTCTACGAACTGCAGTGGCAGTGTTTCTAACGAATATTGGTGCCCTCGGTGTGTTTGTCTTCCTGGCGCTCTATCTGCCGCCGGCCACCGCTTTCACTAACGTCCGAGTTTTCTCCGTTTAGCCAATGTGCTAGGAGCACGGCTGGGATTGTCTGGTCAAGTGCGAGAAGAGGCGCGGGCCGAGTCCGGAGCACACTGTAGCGGGCCGAACCCCGATCATCGCTAGAAACCGTGGACTAGGTAGTGTTGATGGACCGGGGTTGTCGGCACTTATAGATGGGCTAACATCCTGTAAGGCAGCAAGGACGCCCATCCCCGAAGGGACACATCACGAATACAGCGATATTTGCTACTACCAAGGCACAGTTGAATACTTGTCCAAAATGCCCTCAGCAACTCGAATGTTTTCCCCCCAAAAGTCCTGTGTCTCGTCGCCGGGTAGGCCTTTCGGCCTCCATTCGGGCTTCATGAACAGGCCGAACCTGAACCACTCCAGGAACGCCCGAGTCGCCTCGCTCTGGTTCCACTGCTTCCAGTCGGGGATAGTGCCCCGGAAAGCCTCGCGGAGCTCATCGGCGCCGTCGTACTCCGGGCCAAACCCGTTGAGAGCAGGCTTGCGGAAAAGCATCTCAACGATTCGGTGGAGCGAGGCATATGGTGCGCTGGATGCGAATTCCTAGTCAATGACCGCTCGTATCTCGGTGGGTATCTGGCTGGACGCGATGACGTTGTGGAGGCCCATGTCCGCGTGCATGGTGACGATGGGGATGTCCTCGACGATGGCAGGAATATTGTGCATGCCATTGGAGACAAAGTCCCTGATACGATCCAGATACCGCTCCTTGTATTCTTCAATGCCTTGTTGCTTTTCGAGGGCGACGAGCGAGGACCTGATATACGCTCGAAGGTACTCGCGTACAGAAAGGGAACGGGCCGCCAAGACCATAGTGTCGATCGGGGCCAATCTTGAGAACAACCCGGCCATCAATATCAGCGGCAATAAGCTCGCCGATCAGATGACCTTCTGGGAGCTGAATTCGCCAGCAAGCTTGGAATGCTCGGGCCATTTTCCGCACAAAGATGAGTCTCTCCTCGCGCGATAATCGAGGGTAGACCGATGATGCCATGACACCTGGTATGAGCCGAGTTACTTGCCTGCCCATGCCTGTGGCCGCTTGTCGTTTCATCTCTCCCGGTATTGGATATACGGGAGGCACAGGCAAGATCTGAGGGTCAGTCGTTCTCGAGATCAAGGCCATGAGCGAATCCATGGACGCTACACGGCCGTGGTGGCGTAGCTGAACCACATATGCGACATCCGAGCTCTCTTGGACCGTGACCTTGTACGAGATGCTGAGCGCGCCATCGGTAAACCTTGTCGACGAGGCCAAGTGTTGGCCTGTTGCCGCGAGGATTGCCTCTGCAAGTTCCGTTTCGGAGAGCACGGCGCGTTCCGGGTCTTACGCAACGGGCGCTCAGGACGCAACAAGGTGACTCTGGGTTTGAGTAGCTAATGGGTTCATACGAGAACATGTCAAGAAGCAAGAACATTCTCCTGGAACCATGGTCGATACACATCCTCCGACCACCTCATGAGCCGTCGGACTCCACGCACAATCCGACATACACCGAGAATGGTCTCGGTTGAGCCGAAATGGCATGCGTGCCAGATGACCTGTTGGCCGCCATTAGTGTGTTGCATCAGAGTTGAGGTTAGAAGGCGGGAGAATACACACTGTCTGATGGCCGGTTCTCGTCGTCGCAACAAGAGACCATTCATGGCCCTGGACCACGACTCCAGGCAGGAATGGAAGCCGGGCAAGCCTCGCAGCGGCCGTACGGCTCGCAGCCACCGCCGGGTCCGGTGTCATGGCCTCGTCCGCCGTGGGCACGTGGTCCGGCGGAGCTGCACGATGCACATGGGCGAGAATGCTGCTCAGCGAGTTCCACTGCGAAGCCTGCCAGAGGGCGAGTTGGAGAAGGGCCTCGTCCGGCGACGCGTGACGCTTAGTCTCGATGCTGGCGGTGATGGGCCTCGCCTCCAAGGCCTCGTAGCCTGTGTGGTTAATCGAGAGGAGGGGGAGGGAGCTGCGCAGGCGGTCGATGCGCCCCGCGTCGTCGGCATCGGGTTCGAGGTGCAGGGCGAAGTCGACGCGTTTTCCGGACTGTCCGACGGGCAGATATTCCCGGGCGATGTCGGCGGTGGTGCTATCGGCATACAAAGGTCAGCATGCTCGGGCTTTGGCCATGGATGCGATAACCTTACCAGGGCACGAAATCAACGGTCCGCCTGCGGTGTCTGCTCCCGCCTTGAACCGCGAGGCGGAGCAGCGGGTAACGTACGGCCATGTTCCACGTTGCTTCCGCGGCAGCCTCCCGCTCGCACTTGGTCGCGTAGTCGACGATGCCGAAAAGATCCACTAGGTCTGGGAACGGCAACAGCTCCTCTACTTGCGTCGGCGGTGCGAAGTTCTGAGGAGTGAGGACGATGACATCGTTGGCCGTTTCCATCATGATGCTCTCCTGAAGCATGAACGTCAGCTCTGTCGGTGTCCAGGAAGGGAGGAACTGTACCTGGAGGGCAGCTGGTATAACATCGATCCCGGCGTCGATGCTCACAAACTCCTTGACAAATGAGGAGAGCTCTGGCGGTTTGTCATCTTTCAGGATGAGCTTTCGTTTGATAGCGTCATCCTGGAGTGCCATCGACGCAAGCCTCTTGCGTGGCGACGACTTCTGCGACGTGTGCGACACCTGCGAGGACTGGGAGGACATCTGGGCCGAGGACGCGGAGCTGCTCTTTGGCGCGCGCAGCACTCTGGGGCCCCGGGGTATCTCGTCGGTGTCTCCAAGGCGCTGTCTCTTTGTGGGCGTCGCTTCTAGGTTGTGACGGCTGGCCTCCCCGTCTTCGCCACGGCGGCTCAATGGCGGCGTCATGCGGGCAGCTCGTGGTCGCTTCAGGGTCTGCTTCGGCTTCGGCTTCGGCTTCGGCGTCTGGTTCTGAAAGACCTGAGAGAGCCAGCTTTCAACTGAAGCTGGATGCATGTGCGGAGAATCGGCCGTCGGCGGTAGTCGTCGTGCGTATCGTGTCTGGTGTTCGGAAGGTCGGTCGGTCGGTGGTGTAGTGGTTGCATTTGTTTTGATTGACGTAACCGGGGGTTGCGCCACGTCTTGGTTGCGCCACACCTCCTTCCTGCGCCACGCGGAACCCGCTCTATGATTCTAAATTCAGAGAATGATGTGCATCTCATGGACTAAGAAACAAAGCTGATTTGTTGCTGAAAGGTTCAGTATTGCAGGACCAACAGAGTTGTTGCTGTTGATGGTTCGCAGGATGGCGTATGCGATTGGTATAGGGCCAAGTGCGCTCGGCCTCTCTGCCTCAGAGGCAAGAGAAGCACACGGATAGTAACGCCTACTCTTCACGCCGTATCAACACGGCCTTTTTAAGCCCCCGAGTTCACATCGGCTGGAAACTCAACGCTGTTCTCATCTGTAAGAAACCCAGTGTACATGGCTCTATCATTCCAATCAGTGGGCTCCCAGTCTCTCCCCATATTAGTGTATGCTGACGCCGAGGCGGCCTGAGCAGCGAAGCCCGTTCAAAGTCAATCATCATGACCCCGTTGGCCTCGGAATTGAACAACATGTTTGCGGCGCGCACGTCTTTGTGGATCACGCCCTGTTGGTGCATTGCTCGCAACGACCGCACCGCCCTATCCTCGAGCAGCCTCCCCTCGCCATCCACGGTTTCTGCTGGATCAATGCGATGCCCCCCCCCCAGGACAGAAACATCATATACACCACATACACCCGATGGTCATAGTAGTAAATCTTGTTCATCGATCGGAGGTCAATAGCACCCAAGAACACAGGTACGTTGACGCCCTGGATCGGCCGGAGGCGTTCGTATACTGCAGCTTCGTGCTCGAGATCGGGGATGAACGCCCGCACCGTGCCCTTGCTAACGAATGTGTAGCCATACACAAGCAGGGTTAGATGAATCCCCTGTGCGGCCCATCCGACTGCCCGAGCCCCTGTCGATCAGCGACATCCTGCGAAGCCATAGCCGAGAGCGCTTGCTCGTGAACCCTCTGCAATGGACGGCGCAACAGCTGCAACTCCTCGAGTGCCACTTTCGCCGCCGCAAGGTTCCCAGATCGCCGAGGCCAATGGATCGCAACGGACACTGCGCTCAGAGCGATGGTGAGATGGGACGTGAGCCGCGGCAGGACGGGCAGCGGGACGGGCATCAGCGGCCTCGACCCGGGAGCTCACACGCGGAAGCCATCTAGGATGCGGTACGCCATCTGCTTAAACCTACAATACCCGAGTTCAGGGCTGCAACAATTGCACATCTGCTTGCAGACTACGGCCTCCACCGCGTCGGGTAAGTATCCTTGGTATCCTTCCGTCGGACCCAGCTCATGTAACGTTCTCAGCAACTGTCTGGACCTATCCTTTGACCGCCGCCGTGTCGCTGGTGTCCAAACCGACGGCGTTTTTGGACGCGCAGACTCAGAATCCCCCACTCTCGCACATCTCGACCTCGAAACCCACGCGACGCGCCGTGAGGATTACATGATTCCACCGGTGGTTTACAGAGGCCGGAGCTCTGGTTCTCGTCCTCCAAACGCCCCTGTTATCCGTCTTGGGAAAAAGAAGCTATGCCGTGTTGTCAGACCAACCATTGAGGTTGAGGACCCGTACATCGCGGCCGCTTTGATCGCCCTGGCCCAAAGGCAGCGGGACCACCATCGAGGAAAAGGCATCAAGACTCTAGGGCAAGCAGACACCCCGCCATCTGGCCTAGAGCCAGCCACCGAGGACCCCCGAGAACCTGCGACTTGCTACAAGGTATGGTTTTGTTCTGAAGCACGTTATTCCTTCCCTAGCTAAGTGATCGTACCAAGGTGCATCTTATCGCTATTCCCGATGGTATTCGAAAGCTCTGCTTCTATAATGCCAGCATCCCTTCAGCATTTCTTAACAAACTTGATCAACCGTCGCTATACTTCCCAAGCAAACCGGTACTTGTCTCGTACTACTGTATACCACTTCAGCGAACATTAAGAACGACGAGCGCGATTCATGACCTAATCTCGGCAGTGCGTGGGGAGTCAGAGTTGTTGTTAGGTTGATGGTCTCAGGTTGTCCTCAGGATATGGCTTCCGACGCAGGAGACGCGACGAGACACAAGGTGCTTCTGGTGGTTCGAGAGTGAGCATTGAGACAGCATCATATCACTAGATGGGAACATGCACGTTCAGAGCGGTCAGGTTTGTCATGCACCATGGTAAAATTGCCATACGCTCGCTACCGTGCCCCGTCGACTTCTTCTACCCTCATGTCCAAACCACACTCACTCGCCAATATTCACTCCATCTTAGCGCTATGCCAATGCTCATCGGTTCGTCAGGCCTGCCCTGCTCTATAGTAAGACACAGCGTCACACCCAAGGCAAACGAGACACGACACGCTGTGGCTCAAATGGTCAGGCTGCGCATCAAGGCCAAGATGAAAAGACAAGGCAGAAAGGCAGCCGGAACACGAGGGACAGGAGCAGCTACCACGAATGTCGAGAGCAACAACCCTGATCAGCCGAGTTCGTCGCCCATCTCGCGTTGAGATTATTTGCACAAGTGGATTCCGTCGGGCTGGGTTGATGGTAGATGTCGCTGCCTGGGACAGTACAGCACGTTCAGGCGCCCGATGTGAAAGAGGAGGGTAGTTGTCGGGGCGATCTGGGCGGCTGTCGCCAGCGTTGGATCGGCAGTCGTCACCAAAGTGCGCGTTGCAGAGAGCTGGCGTGGGCTGAAGGTGATGGGGGTGGTTCCAGGCCTGGGGCAATTTCGCTGGTTGTGGAATAACCACCCAGCTCGCCCATGATGGCACTGAGTGCGCCGGTGAATGGGTCGCGACGAGGTAACCAGACGCGCTTGTCACGGTCGGGTATGAACGTGCTCTTGGGCAGGCGGAGTGGCATCGTCCAGGGCTGGGGTATATTGTCGGCGCAAAGTCTAGCCGTGTCATCACGCAAGGGATGCGGGCATGGCAATCGAGGTGTGCCTGATGGACATTGTAGGGGGGACATGTCAGTCCCCTAATAGACGCGTCCCGAGCTCGTGAAGCACGTCCTGGGTGACCCTCTCGAGGAAGGCGTCGTCATCTTTTCCTCTGTCGAGATAATCGACCCTGTTGGTCAATGCAATAATGTCGTCCTGCATCTCAATCTTTTCGGCGTCTTTCATGTCCCCCATTTCCATCATCGCGGACTTGAGCTCTGCCACTTCCGCCTCCAAGTCTTGATGGGATTTCTCCAAGGTCGTGAGCTTTTCTCGTAATGTGGCATTGTCGGCTCTCAGCTCACGGGTCTCCTGTTGCGCAGCTTCCAAGGCTGTCGTCCGCATTGCATCCCGCTTGTGTATTGTTCGAAGCTCGGCCCAGATGTGCGAGATGCTGTCACGTTCGTCATCGGTACTTTGTCGAGCCCGTTTTCGGTCATAAGCTGGAGCGTTGGGTGGCGGTGGGGGTTCGTCTTCGGTATACGGTGGAGGCTTAGGATCGGGGAGAGTGGTGATCTTGGCTCCGTTGCCACCATACATGCGAGAGATGTCGTGATCAGGGTTGAGAAAGGGTTTGAGATGACCCTGGTTGACTCCATTGCTGATCGATTGTAGCTCATCCTTCGACAATATGGCGTCCTTGATGTAAATGCGAAGAGCAGTGACACGAGATAACTGATAGATGGCGTCGAGAACTCTTCCTGAACGTACCCGGGCAGCGACGACTGGCTCGCGCGTGGAAGAAGGGATGAGGACGGTAGGGTTCTTGTTGAGGTGAAAGTCAAGGCAGAGGGCAGCAGAGTCGAATCTTTGCTTCACGGCTTCGGACGCGGTTGTGCTCGAGGAAAACGCAAACGAAGTGACGGACAAAGGACATATGCCGAGGTAGATGGCGCTGCCGCCTGGCACGTCTTTCAGTTTGACAGGGACGAGTATCTCGAAGAGCGCGGACATGGTGCGTAGACGAGTCGGTTCGAGTCGTATCGTGAGCTGGATACTGGTGTTGGATGGGTCAGGAGTGGCCAAGGAACAGGTCACCCTGTTCCACTGCCACTCGACGACAGCCGTGGTCCGGTCGAGGTCGATGCGTGACGAAGTCGTCATTACTAAACACGCGATGCTACCGGATTAAAAGGCAAAGAAAGCGTCAGCACGTTGAGGATCCAGCGCACTTACCTGCTTGCGACAGCCCGATGGCCAACAACACAGGCCAAAGAGAAGCCGGCTTCGCTGCCAGGTGACTTGTTGGTCTCCAGGTGAACTGCGAGACCGCCTTGGACCCCAGGTGAAACTGCAAGTCCAAGCAAGCCCCTTCTACAAGCCCCGGTTGTTCCAGCAAAAGGCGGCGGCGCGCTCGTTTGCAGGGTACAAGTCGGAATTTTATGACGGCTGTAGCGCGATTCACGGGCTTCTCTTTTGGCGTGTGTTGTCGGCTACGAGCGCCTGCGGTGCATCAGCCCGGTGGCTGGATTCGGTCGAATGAACGGGGGTCGGGGCGATTCGGCGCATCAAAGAGAGCCAGAGTCTGCGTTATTAATGAAGACTCGGCGTCGGAGGGTGGAGGGAGAGGTGAAGCCATTGCAAGATGAGTGTGTGAAGCGGGGGCTGGTGATGGTGACAAACACTGGAGACGACTGGGAGGTGAATGAAGGTTAGTCCGACATGGCCAATGAGACGGCAGGGCGGCATCAGTCAATCGCGGACTAAATTAGGCAGCCGGCTGGGCGAATGATGTCAGGTGATCTCGACCAGGCGGTCACAGCCGGCAAAGTCATGATAGACCCACTTTTCAGACTGGCTGTGTGTCTTCTCATGTAAGCCACACCTGGATCACCCGGATCACAACTGTGATCCAGTGATCCAGTCTAGATAAATATACATTCACTTAGCATTGGATCAGGGACCTTAAGCCCCTTAGCTAGCAACACACCTGGTTACACCAATCCAGATCCCATGATCTTGGCCGACTACGACACTCTCCAGGTGTTCGACCGAGGTGCAGTTCGTCGCGAGCGTATACTGACGTATCTAGTGAAGATCACTGTATAGACCCGCTGCGCCAGGTGCTGATGTGCAACGCCGCCACGGGCCTGCTGTTCTACACTGATCAGGGCGGCCAGCGACGTCAGAGGCAAGGTGGGCATGGGTTGGGAGAGACTCAAGAGAAGCTATGGGGCTACAGTGCTACAGAATAAACATCACAATGTAGTACCAGTGCGCACGAGACAGGGTATCTTGGCCTAATCACCCCCGCAAATATCGTTCGGGTTTAACACGCTCCCAGGGGGATCGTCCAGCGGTACCCACTGCCCAGATTGGGTTGCAATCGATCGATGCATGCATGCATTGCATTGGCGTCGATCTGGAACGAAGCCCTGGCAGCGAAATCTTTGCCAGACACAACAGTGTTTTCACCATGTTCACACTGTTTCTCGCGGCCACTCCAACCCGCACAGGTGTTCGCCTCAGAGCATCATTTACACTCTCTACCTTGATGTGTGCATGACCCACGCACGCACCTTTTGTTTTCACCAACGCGCACTCTCCCTCCTCAATCCTAAGACTTATCAGCCCTCAGCCCTCAGCTCTCAGCCCTCATTCCTTATTCCCATTTCTTCGCGCTCACTCAAATCAGACTTGACCCAAATTGTGACGAGAACATGACCGCCGACGAACCAAGCCAGGGTGAGACCCGGGCGGAGCGCCTCCACCGGCTTCTGGACGCGTTCCTGAGCCAGCCGGATCAGCACGAACAGAACATCGAGGCGGCTAAGAACTTGCTAAAGATGGATCTACCGTTCGAACTGCCTACGATTTTATTGCCCGTCGATGAGGCCGCTATTCGGCGCGATTATGCCGTTAAGATCGAGTCAACCATCCGCGGGATGGCTCCCAACACCGAAGATTTCAGACTCAATGCCGTCCAGCTCGCCACTATATTGACGGTTCCTCTATCCACTCTGAAAGACAATAGCGGCTACCTATCGTACGAATTCCAGAGGCCTGGAGACCTACAGAAACATCTCCAAGGTCTTCCATCGCTGCTGAAGCACTGTGAGTACTGCTTGTTCATGCTTTATGTCACAGGTAAACTAATGCATGTTTGTCCCTCTTAGTTCTACAAAAGAATTGGACCAAGGATGAGCACTCTCGGCTATCTACCAAAACCGGCGAGTCGCAGACATCACACACCAAGAAATCAAAGCCATCTGCAGCCCAGCGTCAGGAGGATGCCGATGAAGACTTTCTTCCAAGCGACAAAACCCGGAACGCGACCGAGACGAAACTTTGCCGTCACAGAGACGGCCATGCCTGCGTGGTCATGGGAACCAGCCAACCCGAAGCTTGTCACATTGTTCCTTTCGCCTGGAACAGTACGCAAACAGGTGTGAAGAAGACAAGCCTGGTCCTTGGTTACATCGCAGCTTTCTTTGACAGTGCTTCCGTCGTCAAATACGATCGATGTCTCGCGAACGCAAATGATCCAGGCTCCTCCGACAAGGCTTGGAATATGCTTTGCCTTAACCGCCAACTCCATTGGTGGTGGAGTAAGGCTCAGCTTGGCTTCAAGTGCCTTGGCATTGAGGACTCCTCCGAGAATCAGGCTATGGTTACTCTACAATTCAATTGGATGCCACGACAAAACATGAAACCAACCGACAAAATGACTCTCACCGGGGAGAGAAACGACGTCGACGCCATGGTGGGCAGTGCCATCGCATTCCTTCGAGATGGAAGCTTTCCTCCACCCGAGGCTTTTGGGAGGCTCAAAGCATTACACAGCCATGCCAACCGCCCCATTCTATCCGGGCACATCGTCAAAGTTCCGCTTCCAAAAGCAGATGCTACTCGCTTCAAGGCCATGATCGATTTCCAATGGGCCATTGTCTGTGTGGCTGCTCTTTCTGGTGCTGCTGGAGCACCCGAACTCCTGCCTGACCATGAGGGCTGGGGTGATCCAGACCTGAGAACTGCACTGTGGGTTGAGGCACAGGCTGAGATGGACGTGCCGCCCCCGGAACTACCAGCTACCGAGCAAGAAGAGGCCCTCACGGAGCCTGAAGAAATACCCGAGAACCGCCCTCTCCGCTCTACCACCAACTCGCCGGTCCCCCGCCGAGCTCCCGGTTCGCAGGCGCCTGGTACGCCTCCAATCAAGCTCGTGCTCGGGACTGAATCGGCACAAGCCGATACGTCTCCCACCAAGCTGAGCCAGAGAACTGAACAGGCTCCTGCCCAGGGGCAAGCATCCGGACAGACGCGGCTTACTGAGAACATGCCTCCTGGGCTTTCTCGCCGTGGCTAAGGTCACTCTTGTGTGGAATGGTGGCGAGGTACCTTTTTGGGGACAATTCGGCGCTGGGGTTGGGTGAGCTTGAAGTTGATGTAGTGAGAGAATGTAGAGCAAAAAAAAAAAAAAAAAGGGATTCATATGCTGCCAATTTGTCCATTGCTTACTTAAACTCAGTGCACTTTTCCCTGGTCTATCTGCCCACAAACACGGCACTTTGAGATGATTGCCTGGACGGAAATTCCTGCCCTCGACCTAACTTGGTGACGTCCCTGTTCAATCCAGCATCTTTACTCCAATTCGATGGTGCCTGGGGGTTTCGAAGAGCTACAAAGTGGTCAGCCGGCACTTCAAGATGGGGGACAGGAAAAGCGACTTACAGGTCATACGTGACTCTGGAGACTCCGTCCACCTCGTTGACGATCCGGCGAGCCATGGCCTTGAGCAGATCGAAGGAGAACTCATAGGGCTCGGCGCTCATAAAATCGCTGGTTGTGACAGCACGGAGGCTACGAACCAAGTCAGAATTCGCGTCCCCCAAATCAGAGGAGTGGGCAATAACTCACATGACGATGTATCCGTAGACACGGGTGTCTCCCATGACACCAACGGCTGTGAAAAATGTTAGTTGGCAAAGTCGGGACAGGCATCTCAACCGGCGCATTTCTGGCACATACCCTTGTTAGTATCCAAACCAGCATAGGCTTGGGACATCTATTTGCCATGTTAGCTATTGCTCGAGCTACTAATGTCAGGAAACTTGCCTCGTTGTAGATTCCGGCCTCCTTGATCATGGAGATGAAGATATGGTCGGCCTTTCTCGCGATTTCAACTCTTTCAGGGGTGATATCTCCAAGAACGCGAACTCCGATACCAGGTCTGTGTAGTCCACAAAATTAGCCCCGCAAATTCTCAAAGTGTCCAAGTTGACCTGCTGCCCCCCTCATAAAATCCACCAATGACTTCAACGATGAGAAAAAACTTACCCAGGAAAAGGATGTCGGTTCACGAGGTCCTCATGAATCTGCAGGCGCCTACCGAGAGCTCGACACTCGTCCTTGAAGAGCTCGCGCAAAGGTTCCAGCAACTAAAACATGGTTAATCTTGTTCTCTGGGGGTTTCTACCCCGGAAAGACCCCCCTGCGTGAAAGAGCGGGAAAACAACACAGATATGGGTCTCTTTGTGTGCTCGGACGGATGAGGGTGGTCAAGAATGATAGGGGGTTCGCGTTGTGGTTGGGGGGAACTTGAGGGGTCGAAATGGGGCATGGTGTTAACTTACGCGTAGGCCTTGCTGTTGTCGTCAGAATCAGTAAAGATACGAGAGAAGAGGGAGCGTGTAGGGTGTAACTCACGCCGTCCATCATGC
>JAZAVJ010000330.1:0-41803 GCA_037954315.1 Neonectria punicea | reverse complement strand
TAATATATAATAAAAATATTAAGGTACTCTTATAATATATAGTTAATTATATATTAGAAGGATATAGGTATATTTATAAGTCTAAAGGGTATAATAAGGTATTTAAAAAGTCTAAATTTAGTTTAAAATATAGTTTTCTATTTATCTTCTTCTTTAATATAGATAAGATTATATATACCTTTAAGATCTAATACTATAAATATCTTTATTTTATAGAGTTAGTCCTTAAGCTCTATAATAAAGGGTAATAGGGTTTAATCTTTAATAATAATATTATTTAATTATTAATAGTTTATAATAAGTCTAAGCTTATTATTCTTTTTAGGAATGAATATAATAGGGTAGCTAGCTAATAACTTAGAAACCCTAAGATATTCTTTCTATAATATTTCTTTAATATATTCTTTAAGTATTTATAATTATATTTTATTAAGGTTAAAGATTTTATAGAATATAGTTATTATTCTATCTTTTAGTATAATTTTATAATTCTATTAACTAAATTCTAATAGTTCTATCTTAAGTTCTTCTATAAAGAGCTTATTATAGATATAGTACTCTATTAGTATATTCTTAAGCCTTTCTTCTTTAGGGAGTTTTTTCTATTCCTTAAGGTCTTTATTTATTTATATAAACTATTATTATAGGTATTTAATAATCCTTTAGAGTTAGTTTTTCTTACTTTTCTAATACTTATATTATATTCCCTTTAGGGGTAGTAAGGTATTATATATTTCCTTATCCTTAGCTTTACTATTTAATTTATTAGTAATTAAAGTTTAAGATCTTTTTCTATTATCCTTATTATTATTAGAGAGTATATTATTATTATTAATATATATTTAGCCTATTCTTTAGTTAATATATAGGTTGAATTTTCTTAGCTATAGGTAACTAAGAATAATATTATAATACTATAGGGGTATAATATTAAGATTAATACTATAATTCTTTCCTTTAATAAATACCTTTAAGTAATTAAGTTATTAAGTAATAAGTCTATCTTTATATAAGAATCGGTTGCCTTTAAGGTTATATACTATATAAGGTTATTTTTTATTTTTCTATAGTAGCTTTAGCTTATTAACTATAATAGGGTTAATAAATAATGCTTTCACTCTATAATCTACTAATATATTAAGCTATTCTCTCTTAACTTTCACTTTAATATTAAGTATTTACTATAGTCTTATGGTTATTATTATACCTAAAGCTTTTCTTAAAGATAGTTTATACTCTATATTTCTACTTGCCTATTACTCTTCTATAGGTAGTATCTTATATTTTTTATATTATCTTTATAACTTTAGTTATTACTTTATATATAATTACTAGGATACTAAGGTTTCTAGCTATCTTTCTATTTCTTACTTTCCTATATATTATCCCTTATATTATACTATTCTTTAACTTTAGCCTAGATATATACTCTATATTCCTAATATATATAATTCTTAGGATCTAATAGTCCTTCTATATACTACTTAGAATAGTACTTATCTTATACTTTTAGTTATATAGTATAGTACTATAGCATTAGTTTAACTAAGATATAGTCTTATGTTTTCTATTCTAAGTAAGGGTTATTATAGATTAACCTAGGGATCTTAGTAAGGTAATAATTATTTTTAGCTTTCTTACTTTTATATGTTTAGTAGTAATAGTAATAGTAAGATATCTATAATAGTTTGCTATATCCTAGTATACTATAGTATAGTTAAGGGTTATTACTAACCTTAAGCTATAGGATAATAGGGTCTATCCTAACTATCCTTCTTAGTTCTACTTTAATATATATAGGTTTGCCTTTATAGGTATCTTCCTATTTATAGTTAAGCTACTAATATATATCTTTCTCTATTTTCTAGACTAATACGCTATCTTTATTATATATATATATCTTTTACTATAGTTTTTTAATAGTTAGTATAATAGCCTATCTTTATTATGTTTCCTAGCTTTCTACCTTATCTTCTAATAATGTGTTATTAATGCTAGTCGTTTTATAGCTATTATAATTATTGCTTAGGTATCCCTTCTAGGATACCTAAATGTCTTTATCCCTAATAGATAGTCTAAGTTATTATGCTTATCTAGCTTTATATCCTGTATTAATACTAGGGATGTTTATTTATTATATATAGAACTAGCGTTAAATGCAGTTATTTTCTTCCTATTATAGGGAAAGATATGTACTTAGTTCTTTATTCTAAAGTCCTAGGGTTTCTAGTTAAGGTTATTAATTTAGGATTTCTACTTTAACTATAAGTTACCTATAGGATTCTCCCTTCCTAACTATTATGATAGTTTTACTAATAGGATCTTCTTAAGGCTTTCTTTCTAGAATAGGCTTCTAAGGTCTAAACTTTTCTCTTATAGTTCCCTTATCCTATTAGTAGTTATCCTATATACTATATTAGGGTTTTTCTATATAGATATTATCTTCTACTATCTTATATTATTAAGTGCTAGGTAGTAGTCTAGCGGTAAAGTTACTAGTACTTATTATCTTATAGGCTCTTCTTATTATAGCTACTATCTTTATATAGATAGTAGTCTATAGGGTTTTATACTAATAGTTAGTAGATTAAATATTCTTACCTTTTAGTATAGGTTTATGTTTTTATTTAGTTTTAGGCTTTTAATACTTACTTTCGAAATATTCTTTATTTCTATAGTTCTAGTATATTACTTATAAGTAGTCTTACTATATAGCTCTTAGTTCTATAAGGCCTAAACTTATTCTATAGGATATAAGTATATTATATCTTTTATTAGTATTAGCATTAAAATAAGGTTTGTTTCTATAGTTTTATCTATAGGCTAGGTTCTTTATTTTTTATTATATAAACTATTAGTTATTAATTCAGACCGCTCTACTAATATATTCTACTAGGGTTAATAGTCTTTTATCTTTAAAGAGTTTATCCTAGATTATTTCTTTAAGTCTATTAAAGAAGAAGGATATTAGTATATCTTAGTTCTATATTAACTTAGAAGCTACTTACTAGAATTCTATAGTATATTCTAAGGTTAACTTAGTTTGTCTAAGTATTTTAATATATTATTTAGTATATTCTTTCTTATTAATAGTTCTAAATAATTAGTAAAGGGCTTATTTAAACGCTTTATAGCTATTATAGATTTCGTTAGTTTATATAGAAAGCTTAGTAAGGGGGATAGTATAGTATTCCCTTATAATAGGTTTAAACCACTATCCTATACTTCTCTTAAGCTATCCTATAGTATACTAAACTTTTCCTTATTCTTAACTAAACTATATTAGAAAGTAGGTAATATAAGCCCTTATTTAGGTTAAGAATATCTATAGTTTACCTAGCATTCTATTAAAGGGTTTTAATAATAAGAATTTAAGAACCTCTTTAGCATCCTTACTACTAGTAGTAATAATTATAAGGGCTATAATATTTTATACTTTATTATAATGCTATATAGTTTATTCCGCTTAAATTTGCATAATATAGTTAACTAATATATATAGGTTCTTAAGCTTAGTTATAAGGCTTATAACTTACCTATAAAGTGCTTTAATTTCTTTATTATTATTATCTTCTTCCTTATTATTAGACATGTTAGTATCTATAGCGGGAGATAGTATCGTAAGGATAATAGGGTTATTACTACTATAGGCATTTATTAGGATTACTTAAGTAGCTATTTTAATAGTTCAATATTACTTAGGTTAACATAATAATATACTAAATAAGAGCTATTAATATATAATAGTTAGGTCTATCCTAGAGGTATAGGGTAGGTCCGGGCATAAGGTATATAATTAAGTAGATTAGGATATTATAGTAAGCAATATAAATTACAGTCTAGTAATAGTAGAATAGTAGGTTTAATATAACTAAGTATGTTAATAGCTAAGGAGCTTAAGACTCTTATCTAATATACTAAATAAATATATATATATACTATAGTAAGATCACTAGATTATAGTAGTAATCCAGGTAAGCCTAGAGTTAGATTATAATAGTATTATAGTAATCCTTTCTATAATTAGTAAATAAGTAGGGATTACTTAGATTATAATGGTAAGCTAGTAATCTAGTAATGATAGGAAGGAAAAAGTAGGTATGTTATGGTTTTGCTAGTTATAACTGCCTAATCTTAACCTAGGCTGTGATATTATATATTTAGAAGGAGGATGATAAAAATAATAATTAAGTTAATAGCTCTTAATATATAAGCCTATATAATTGTTATTAGTATTAAGATTATAATAAAGTATCTTAGACTAAATTACTATCTTCTATACTTTCTATAACTATACTAAAGTTATAATAAATACCCTTAATCATTAGATATATCTTCCTTTTAATAAAGAGTGAGTAACTTAAGAGACTTTAGCATAATAGGGAAGTCTATAATAGAGTATATATAGTATTATTAGAATATTTATTCACTTGATTTACTTAGACTATCTTCTCTCTAACTATTTTCCATGAGTTTCTACTAATAGCTAAAGAAGCCTAGATACTATTAGTATAGAATGATTATTTAGGAAAACATAGGATCGAAAAGATAGCTTTAGAAAAGTGCAAATTAGCCTTTAATACTATAAGATCTAGAAGTAAAAGCCTAATAAAGAGGCTAAGAGCAGTAAGCAATATAAATTAAAATAAGGAGATCTAGAGTAAACTGCTTAATAAGCCTAGAGACTATAAGAATATATCCTCGGATACTAATAGTAGTTATTATAGCGTATTAGAGCTTTTAGAGATAGATAATTTCAGGCTGGTTATGTCTAGCCTAGATGAATAAGATCTAGAACGTAAGTAGACTAGGAAATGTAAGTATAAGTAGAATAGTAACGCTTTTTAGACTAGTTATAAGTATAGAGGGATAAAGTGGATAAGTCTTAGTATAATATAATATATAATAGTTTATAGGGTTATAATCTATCTATATAGCTTATTAAGTAGAACATTATTACCCCTATTTATAATTTTTATTACTTTACTCTATACTATTTATTATATATCTATATACTAGGTAACTAAATGATTAGCCTTAACCTACTATAATTCTATAGTATCTTCTACTATTATATATACCATACTTAATATTAGCTATACTATAAGGTAACTCTATTTAAACTCCTAGTACCTAATAGGTATAGACTATATATAAGCTAGTTATTAATCTACCGCCTCTAATAAATCTAGTTAAGATATATATAATATTACCTTATAAGTTACTTATGCTAGGTAAGTATTTTTAAGTATAAGAGTAGCTAAAGTCCTTCGTAATATCTTAGTTAAACCCTTTAATAATATTATCTATAGAATATCTTATATTATTTACTTATTATTATACCTATATTAATATTATCTAGATGCAAAGGCTCCTATATAAGATATAGTTATTAAATGGATAGGTATACTAAGTCTACTAACTCTAAATGTAGGAAGTATAAGAAGGCCTTTAATATATACTAGGTTATATATTATAGCTAGGAGGGTAGAATAGATCCTAGAGGATAGAGGATTTATTATATCCTATATAATTATAGGCTATAGCACTACCCTAATAAGGCTAGGGTAGTAAGATTCCTTAAGCCTTATAAATATAATCTAAGCCACCTAGGATACTAACCCTTAGTAGAAGAAACGACTAAAACTACTAATGCATTAGGTATAATAGAATATTTAAGGTATATAGATATTATAGATACTGTAACTAGCACTTTTAGGTAAGTCCAGCTAGATAATAACTTTACTAGATCTATAATAGATAACCTAAGCTACCCTTAGCTAAATACTATAGTTATAAACTTACCTAAAGTAGGGCTATCGAATCCTAGGCATATATAAATACCCTTAGATAAATCTATTAATCCCTTATAGTAAAGCCTAGGGAGAATCGAATAAAAGATAATAGATATAGCTAGTCTTACTTAACGCTTTAACTAAGCTTAACTTAATAATAATATAATTTTAAGTATAGACTCTATCTATATTAAAATATATTTTTTAAAGTATAGATAAATCTATTTTATAAACCTAAAGGGTTAGGAAATTAAATTAGAAAGATATAAATGGACTCTAGTAAAGGTAGATTATAAAGGAGAGTTAGTTAATTGTTTTCAGTACTATAGTCTAAATTTAGGATGCTAGTACTATACCTAGATACTTAGGAATGCTAAATAGGATAAAGGGTCTATAGGTAGGCGTTAGAGGTGTAGATAATAAGTTTGATTTTTGGAATAATCTATCTAGCCCTATTGAATATATTGCTTTATTTATACTTAAATATCTATTGCTTATGCTTTATAGTTATTATACTTAGAAATCATAGCTATAATTAGCTCTTTTATATTTATTATTATTTAGTAATGCTTAGAGTCTTAACTTCAAACCTATAGCTAGGCTAGGAGCCTAATAGCTTTGATCTTTTATTATTATACTCCCTCTATTTACTACTTTTAAGTATAGCTTTATTAAGACCGTGATTTAATATCTATAGACTATATCCTATAATTATTTAAGTCCCTTCTAACCCTTAAGCTATAGGTGCGTCCTAGCACCTAGAATAACTAATATCTTTATATCTTAATCCCCTATTATATCCTTTATATAATAGTTTATTATTTAAAGGGTAGCTTTATATAATAGTTCTAGATTTATATTATTACTATATAATATTACTTTATTAAATATAGGAACCTTTAGTTAGTTTTATTTATAATATATATATAAAGTATAAATAGCTCTTTTTCCCTAAAGTTCTTAGAATTCTACTAAAAGTATATATAATTAGTATAATATTAAAAGTAAGAAACTTTATAGAATAGCTAAAGTAAACTTACTAGCTAAAGATTTAAAGCTTTTATTATAATATAAGCTAGATTAGAAGGATATATAATACTTAATTAATAAGAAGAATAAAAAGTAGAAATACTTTTATATATTATATAAGTATTTATAATCTAAGTTTTAATAGTATTTATAACTATTTCTATTATACTATTATATAATTATATAAATCTATTAGCTACTTAAACCTAGAGTTATCTATAAGAATTATACCTTAAGTAATACTTATAGTCCCTTTCCTTAGTAATACCTATATAGTAGACATACGGGATATTATAGTAATTAAGAGCGAGCTCCCTAATAATATATATTAGGACTCTTAGTTATAGACTACCCAATCGGGCGATATATATAGTGAATAGAGGACTATAGGATTTAGCACTAGGACGTTAATAAGGCATTTTCTCGCTGGAACTAGGCCCTACTACCCTATTAGATTAAAAAGATCTATTCTATACGCATACTTATTCTAGACATACTTACGTTCTATATACACTATTAATCACACTCTCCTACCTAAGATAGACACTAGCAATAACTTATTATTATTAGTTTCTATTATTACTATAACATTTAAAGAACAGCCGAAGAGGTTAACTAGAGAAGATAGTCTAAACTTAAAGGCTTCTCTTTTCCTAATATAGTCTTTATTACTATATTTAGAGGTGTATTAGATATCTTAAAATATACCCTACTTTTAGTTTAGAGAGTATAGTAATATAATATAGATTTTTCTTTCTTTAACTACTAGTAGAAGTACTATAAGGCTTTACTCAGCTTAGTAAGGACTTTAGCAATCTATAGTAAGCCTTAAGGTAATATTGAGTTCTATATATTCTAGCCACTAATAATCACTAGAGGGTATAATATTCCTTACTATAGAATCGCTTCTAAAGGATAAGGTTTAAGGGTGGTATAAATAATATAGAGATACTTTCTTATAGATATAATAGCTTAGTTAAATAACCCTTAACTCTTCGTAACTTACGTTACTCTCTTACTAAGATAACGTACCTTAAGTAGCCTTGAAATCTCTATAACATTTATCCTTAGAAGACTATAGTATATAAGATAGTAATAGACCTACTAAGAGGTATAGGGTTAAGGAGATTAGTATATAGCTTTGGTATTTTAAGCCTCTAATTAACTGAGTATTTCCTATATAATTAGCTGCTTAAGATAGCCTAACTATAATACTTAGTAATAGCCTCTAGGAAGGTCTTTAAATAAGTAAAGTTTAGATAAACGAACCTTAATAGTTATTAATATAGACCCTTTGCCTATTCTAGCTAGAGGCTCTAGGTAATTTCACTATAGATTTAATCATCTTAGGAGCTTATATAAGAGCTATATTAAAGGTAATCTAGTAATTAAGAAATGCATTAAGGATAGTACTAAGCAACTTTTTATTTAAAGGCATAATAATAAGTAACTATATTAAAAATAGTAATAAGCTAATAGATATAATTACTACTTACGATTATAAGCATAGGGATAGGATTATAAGGATTATACTTAATTATCTCTATAGATAGGAAGCTAGCTATATATTTCCTTCCGTTACTACCCTTACTTAAATATTAACTTAAATATAGTTTCCTTTACTATAAGATAAGTTCCCTTTAGAAGCTTGATATTTTCTTAGGCGGTAGCTATGGATCTAAACATTCTACTAACGTTTATATAACTATTGCTATCCTCCTATAACATTAGCCAATTATAATTCAATAGCTTAAAGATAGCCTTATTAATCTAGATGAATTTACTATTTATTATCTTACTAACGCTTAGGGTACTTATAGTCTTACTAGAGCTAGTTGTATTCCCTCTAGACTATAACTAATTAGTTTTAAGATATAAGATAAGTCCTTTAAAACCTACTTTAGTTATTAGTAGTGCTAGAGGCGTTTAGGGTATGTAATAAAGTAATATAACTAGAGAATAGAAATATATAATGCGCTGCTAAGCTAATCTCTTATAAGACTATTAGTGCCTAACTTATAGGTTAGTTAGGTAAGAGCGTGCTAGGTATAACTACCTTAGGTAATAATAAAAACTTAGAAAGGTAGAGTTATTAGATAAATAGACTAATATTATTTATAGAATAAGTATACTAATAAAGTAAGTATACAAAGGGAATAAGTATATAAATAGAATAAGTATACTAATAGAATAAGTATACTAATAGAATAAGTATATAAATAGAATAGGAATGTTAGTTAGCTAAGGAGCCTTAAGGCTGCCCCTTTATATAGGGTAAGCTAAATTAGCCCCTATTAAATCCCTAGGACCCTAGTTAATTCCCTATAGTTCCTTAATAATATTAATATTAATTAAACTATAAATAAATTAATAGTCTCTACTAACTAATTACTAGGTAAGAGGAGGGAAGTCTACTAATAAAATTCCTCTTTAGATGTATATCCAATATCTACCATAAGCTTTTGCCCTATTTAAGTAATAGTTATAATGCCTAAGTAGTATAGAATCTATTATTCTTAATTATAGTTATCTATAGCTTCTGCCTAAGATAAACTAGATAAGGATATAGGGTATTAATAGTATACTCTATTAAAGGGTATTATTAGTTATCGAAAATACTTAAGTTATTAGCTCTAGTTATAGGTTAAGAGCTTAATTTATAAAATCTATACATTAGTCTAGGATATTTTATTAGTTGCTTATAGCGCTTAGGTATACCTACGTGCCTACCTTACACTACCTACCTCTAATCAAGCTAGGTAGAAGCAACCTTATAAACCCATTCTAGTAATAAGTCCTATATATCTTCCTATCTCTACCTAATAAGATACTAAGGATATAGAAGCTATTAGGTTTAATGACTTAGACTAAGCAGTTATACATAGCTATAGTTAACGAATTATCATATAATAATTACCATCGCTACCATTACCGCTAAGGGGCTAAGTATGATAATAATAGCGCTAGTTATTATCTAATTGGGTTATTAGTTATTATAATATATATAAACTATAATATATATTAAGGGGTTAGTAATTGCCTTAATTTTATAGATAGAGAAGATAAGTTCTAAAAGTGCTATTAACTAAGTATAAAGAGCTTTAATTATCTAACTTTTATAAAGGATTATCTATTACTCTTCCTTATATATTCTTATATACTTTAGTATTATTTTTACTCTTAAATGCTTTACTATAAGTATAACGGTTAGGTCTATCCTAGAGGTATAGGGTAGGTCTAGGCATAAGGTATATAATCAAGTGGATTAGGACATTATAGTGAGTAATATAAGTTATAGTCTAGTAATAGTAGAATAGTAAGTTTAATGTAACTAAGTATATTAATAGCTAAGGAGCTTAAGGCTCTTATCTAATATACTAAGTGAATATATATATATACTATAGTAGGATTACTAGATCACAGTAGTAATCTAGGTAAGCTAAGAGTTAGATTATAATGGTATTATAATGATCCTTTCTATGATTAGTGAATAGGTAGGGATCGCTTAGATTATAGTAGTGATCTAGTAGTGATAGGAAGGAAAAAAGTAGGTATGTTATAGTTCTACTAGTTGTAACTGCCTAGTCTTAACCTGGGCTATGATAATAAGGATAACCTATTTTACCTACTATTGCCTTTCTTTAGTAAGATTCTGCCTTTAACTAAGGGCTATTATTATTTATTAACCTAGAAAATGACTTAGTTATGTATATATACTACTTTTACTACTTTACCTACTATTATATTTAGTAGATGGAAATAATTATATATATAAGAAGCTCTTAATATTCTTCCTATCTAATAGAGAGTCTTTAAGGTTAGTCTTATAAATAAAGATAATAATAATAACCTTAGATAACCTTAGATAGCCAAGAGGCTCTAGATCTATTAGAGTCTTTAGCTTTAACTAGCTATTAATAAAATCAAGGAAAAGCTAGGCCTAGGGCTTATTTAATAATAAGGCTAGTAATAAGGTAAGTAGTAATAAACACTTATAATAATAGAAGGAAAGCTTCACTTCTATTACAACTATAGAAATCTAATATCTTAATATCCTAATATATATAATACCTATAAGTATAGGCACTTAAAAGAGTTCTTTTCTTATGAAGACCCCTACTCTAATAAATATAGAAACTAGGGTTCGAAGGAGGATATTACTAGCTCTAAGTATATAGGGAACTAATACTATAGTAGTAACTATACTAACGCTAGGAAGTAGTAAGTCTAGGTATGGATTAATAGTTATTAATATATAGCTAATGTCTCTTTCTTCTTTTTCCCTTTTAGAACTTTCTATTAGAGCTGTTATTAATATTATAATAAGCTTAACTTACTATATTAGCTATATCTATAGTACTATATTACTAGAGCGTTATTAGAGCGTTACTTTAGGATTAAGAAAGGGGAATATTAGGACTATTAAACTAGAACTTAGGGTTCTAGAATTATTAGGGAGTGCTAGTAGGGAGAATACTATATGCTTTTTCAAGGGCCCTTATTTATTTATCTACATCTTAACTTTCTTCTTTCTATATTCATTTTATATTTACTTCTAGCTTTAGGTTAAGCTATTTACTCTTTAGTCTATTGAAATTAATAATATTTAAGCTTAATATAGATACTTAGTAATCATTCTATACTATAGGGAAGGCTCCCTCTTAATAACGTGCCCATTATGAGATAGTATAGTATCTAGAAACTAACTTATAAATCCCAAGTAATCCTTAAGACTAGAGATTAGCTATAATAACTCATCCTTAATATCTTCTCTAGATCCGGTCCTTTATAGTACTCCTATAGATGGTAGTTCTAGTAGCGGTAGTAATAGCAATACTAAAAGTCTATCTTATCTAATATTACTACTATACTTTAGAATCTGAGAGAGTTTAGTATACTTATTATTACTGCTTAGTAGATATTACTAATTGATTTACTAAGGGCTATAGAGTATAATCTAGCTTAGCTCCTTTAGTATATTAATAGCTATACTAGTGCTAAAATCACTATTATTAATATAAATAGATAGCTTTTTTATAGTTAATAGATATAATATTAGCCTAGATATATATCGTTCAAGCTTAAAGGGTATATACTATATCTTAGATAGAGTATCTAAACTTACTATAGATAGCTAGGAGGTCTTATATAAGCTATTAAGTAAACTAGCATTAAGATTAATAAGACTTAAAGCGGACGCCCAGCTATCCGATACTATCTTATTTAGAGGGGCCCTAGTAACTAAGCCTCCCTAAGCTTAAATTAGGGTAAGTTCCTAGTTATAGCTAGCCAGATTAGACTAAGGCTAGAAATAGGGTTATGCTAAGGTAGATACTTCTATTAGAAAGGTCTAATCTAAGGTCTAATAGCGATCTGAATTTATTAGTTTACTTAAGAAGAATCTACTTAAGGGTTTAATAGTTAATAAATCTATAGATTAAGATATATCTTCGCCTAGGGTAGCGTCTAGATTAATAAGAGATTCTTAAACATTTTATATATCTAAGTTATCTAAGTGCTTATAAAGTGGAAGCTTAGATATTATTAGTCTGATTAGAGGGGTGTAAAAAGCATAAGAGTTATCCTAATAATTAGAAATGGTATTTAGGTCGAAGAGCTTCTCTAATAGGGCTGTAGGCATCTTAATATTTAGTGGTAGTAGCTTTCAGCGATGTGGATAAGGTCTTAATAGCTTAGACTGAATATTAATATTAGTATTATATGCCTTGAATATAGACTAAAGTAGATCTAGAACTAAGAGCTAACCTAGACTATCTAGGGTACTGAAATTCCATTCATTAGGAATAAGTAAAGCTAAGTTAGAGGTGGGCTCCTATTATACCCTACCTAGAGAGAAGAGTAATATATAACTTCCTCCCTAGGTTTCCTAGATCTTATAAGTATAAATAAGTTAGGATAGTAATATAGTTAGGTAGTTAATCTTAGTATTATAGATATAAGGATACTACTAGAGCTCCTTAATAGGAGGATGCTAAGAAGGATCTTTAACTATATAAAGGGTAATAAAGTCTCTTAATCTTAGTGAATACTAATTACCTTTAAGGTAAGGATAATAGTTCTTTAGGTATATGCTAAACTGAGGAATATCTCTAAAAGTAGTATTAGGGAATAGTCTAGAAGTAACCTTATAGGCTATTAACCTAAATACCTAGATATTAATCTTAGTACTATACCTTATAGTAGGATTAAAGAGCTTAGGTACTATCTAATATAAGGAATTAGTAATAGTACTCCTTTTATTAAATTTGGTCTAAATAATACTAGCGATGCTAAAGTTACTAAGCTATATACTACTAGCTTTAGTAATGAAGATATTTGTGTACTTAATATCCTAATGGATAATTCCCTACTTATAGACCTAGAAAATAGCTTTAGTAACTTTGCGTAGGATAGGAATAATTCACTATTCATATAAATACCCTCTTAGCTTTATTAATATTAAAATACTCCTACTAGCGCAATACTCTATGACTATCTATATAGTATAGCTAATAAGAAGGGTATCCATTATAGTATTAATATTCTTCGCTCTACTACTACTAAGGAGCTTTAGAGTTTTAATTTCCTTAAGAATATTACTAAATATATTAGCGCTAGGATTAAGCGTATCCCTATTTTCAATATTAATAATCTTTATAGTAATAAGTTAACTAGGTTTAGTACTATATACTTAGTAGATATAACCGAAGCTCCCCTTACTAATAAGTTCTAAAAGAAGATAAGGAGGTAGCTCTTTTCCAGACTTAATGCATTCCTATATAATAGATACTTATATCTCCTTAGCATCCTTAATAGTATTCTAGTAGGTTG
Source organism: Neonectria punicea (assembly GCA_037954315.1). Classification (NCBI taxonomy): domain Eukaryota; kingdom Fungi; phylum Ascomycota; class Sordariomycetes; order Hypocreales; family Nectriaceae; genus Neonectria; species Neonectria punicea. The sequence continues at coordinate 28,148 of JAZAVJ010000330.1, read as the reverse complement.
CTGAAAAGTAGGCGCTGCCTAAATAAAGCATTACTATTCGGTTAGTAAATAAGTAAGAGATTAGTTAAGGTAATATAATAGGATAGTTAAGAGAGATAGGTACTTAGAAAGACTTTAATAGCGATAGTAATGTAAAAGTTAGATGAGCTTAGGGTAATAAAGAGGAATATAAACGAATAAAGCATTTAGTTTACTAGTCCCTCTAATTTTAATTCTGGCCCCTAGATAAATATAATATCCTTAGTACTATAGAAGGCTATAGGGACTAATGTACTAAAATTATTTTTTAAGCACTTTTTCTTACTGTATTAACCCTAACTATATACTATAAGTCCTTTTAATAGTATATAATCTTATATATTATATTAAAGCGAAATACTTTATAATAGGGGAGGAACTATTAAGCTCTAATACTATAGAGTTTAAGTATAGCTATAAACGATTATATATAGTTATATTCTATCCCTTTAAGTATTATAAGGTAATACTTAGGTTATGAGTAGGGGGGTCTAGCTAACTAGAGTAAAGTAAATTAAAAGTATATTTAACCCTACCTATTTTATATAATAATAGAAGTCCTAGTAATCTCCCGCTCTATATAGAGCTATATTATACTATCTTATAAAATGCGACGGCTTGTGTGCTGCCGTTTCTGGCAATCGTCGCTACCATTTCGTGCCGCCCATTTGCCAGGGAAACCAGTGCCGCTTTAACAGCCCGGCTGGCGCACAAACCTGCTGACACCCTTGTCAAGCCAGCGCGAAGTACCATCCAGGTCACCCACTCAAATGCCCGCCCACCTAAGCGCCAGCTCCACTCAGGGACTCGTCTGGTTTCTGTTTCCTGATCTTTACGAGCCGCCAACAAAGGCTGACGCGCCTTAAAAGCAGATTTCCCACCACACAAACCATAAGGGACTCTATTTTGTTTACTAGTTCATGCCGAGCCCTCTTTACTGCTTCATTCCGCCATCTACGCACACACACACCCCCCACACAAACATTCAGAATGACTTATCTGAGATCTCGATCCGTCATCTCGGAAAAGTCAGACGTCTCATTCAGCCAAGATGACGGAGACAGCGTCTTCGACGTTGACGAGGATCAGAGCCCGGATGACATCACGGAACCAAGTGATATCTCTGACACTGACTCTAGTACCGACTCCGACGATGACTCGGGTCTTCACCGCGGCAATGTCCACCCTCCCGAGTACTTCCTCCGGATGCAGGAGGACTTCAACGAGGAGAAAGTGGATGAAACTGCCTATGCACCCCGTACTACTCTACAACTCGACGGGATTGAATGGCGGTGGAATGCGTAAGGGTCACTGTTCGCTGCCCTACCTAGTTAACATCGTTAACGAACGCAGCTATTGCAATTTCACCAACCAAGACCCTAAATGTTACATGCATAATTTCTCTCTTGCTAAGGCCAGGGCCTTCTTCACTTGGATATTTGACCAGAAGACCGGACAAAAAGGAAGAAGGCTAAGGGGGATCAAGTCCCTCCATACCCTTAATCTCTATTAGAAGGAGTTCCGACTGGTGTACGAGAGGGAGACGAGGAGGAAGATAGACCCTATACTGAATCGAAAGATGAAGAAGGTAAGACCCAGAGTCCATACCATATCAGAGCTAACTTATAATTGTCTAGATCCTAAGGCAACTCTTAGAGAAGCATGGCCTGACCGGTGAACGCCGAGAGAACAGACGCATGACCGTGGAGGACCTCAAACGGCAAGCTGAGACCGCCATTTCTACCACCAAGATGAGGTTTCGCATCGGTGAACATCGGATAGCCGCCCTGCTCTTCTACCAGCTCCTCGCTCCGACCGGTGCCAGGCCTAAGTCACTTCTCTATCTACGCTATGGAGATATCATGGTTTCCTTAGCTCGGGATCCAGAAGGTGGGCCACATCTGGTCTTGATTCGCTTCTTACTTCATTTCATAAAGACGTATCTTGGAGCAAAGGAAACGTAAGTTCTAGTTCACTCCTGGGGCACAGAGGCAAATACTAAAGGGCGATACAGTACCACCTCAACCCTTCCCGAATATTTCTTTGACCTATCCCTCCTGCTGAACTCTTATGTTCTCCTCCTTGGACTGCTCTTCCGATACAAAGCCTTCAAGGCGCCCAGCCTCACATCCCCTAAGTATATGGACAGACTCGACATTCACCCTGGCGAGTACGAACTACCATTGCCCCTCAAAGAATCCCTAAGCAATATTTTCGTATTCCGAGATACCATTAAGACTGCCTTCAATAGCTACGAGATATCTGCAAACAAACGTTTAACCTACGGGGTGATATCAAGGTGGACGAGAAAGATCGGCGAGCTTGCTGGTTTTGCTATGGCAGTTATTCTATACAGCTTGCGCTACAACGCTGCTAATGAGTTTGACCAGTGCCGTAAGTCCTCTCCGACCGCGCCTTTCCCACAACCCCGTTCGAGCCCAGGCCGCGGGACAAGATAGTGGCTAACCGGAGAAAAAAGCGGACGTCAGTGATGGACTTCGCAACCTAATACTTCAGCACAAGAACTCAGATCCATTCAGGCAGAATTATCTAGAGCGCGTGGTTTCGGTTGACACCTCGGCTATTGTACGCCATACGCGGCAGCAAAAGGCTCTAATGCGTCAAGCCTGTAGTATAGGATACTCGGTCAGCAAACGACGACCCACCGACCTCACACCTGAGCAAGCTGCCTCCGTGGACAAGGACCCTCGGATTTAGAAGCTCGTCGAATAGTAGCAGACCTTCCGTAAGGTAGGAAGGAAGTCTCGCAAAATCGCACAGAAACTTGAGAAAGTCAACAAGAGACTGATTAGTAAGCGAGCGAAACTGCGACGGGAACTCAAACATCAGGTGCGGAACGATTGGTCTCCAGAGCAGGCCGTGACCGATATAGAACGGCAGCTGGCTGGGCAAACCTTCGAGGAGGCACCCCAGCCACCACCAGATGATGGTGATATTCATCCCGCCCAGATACGCTTGGTCGAAGCTTTGACAGCCACAGTGGCTAACACAGTGGAGGATGAACGTCGCCGCCGTAACAATGCGATCCTGGCCGTTATGGCCTACTGTCCTATTCAGGAAGCACCATTACCTCGCGGCACAGGAAGAAGAATAGCGGCGGTCAGTAAGGGAGATGTCTCTCGGACGAGTCCTGCGGCGAACGAAGGCCATCAAACGAACGAGGAGCTGGGGACTGCAATCACCTCCGTCTTCGTGACGGATAAGACGGAGCGGACCCGGAGATGTTTCCTCTGCGTTGGAAGGGCCACCACTCTCGCGCCTTCTGACCCGGCCATCGAGCGTCTTATCAAACCATTTTACTCTCCGGGCGACTTGAGCAGGCATTTTAAACGGCACCACCTCTCCAACCTCCAAGGCGACGAAGAGTTGCATTGTCGCCTATGCAAGCTATCTTTGCATCACAAAATGCATCTGCAGAATCATGCTGAGACGGTACACGGAACTGTATCAAGAGGAGGGTAGGCTTCAGTGAGGATACCCCATACTGATAGTAAGAACTGGGAGCATAAACGAGAAGGGAACCAGAGGCCACTTCTGGCGAGAGCGGAAATTGTTCAATTGTACTCTAGGAAATACTGGATCCCTATGTTAACGAACCTCTGTGTATTGCCCCGCTAATGTGATTAACAGTTTTCCGGTTGTGTTGGGGGTGGCTGATCAAAACTCGATACCGCTGTCTTAGTAGTATAATATGGCCGTTATAGCGACTGCCTGCTTTATGGAGGAAGCTGCTATAACATCTCAAACACTTAGTCATACCTCACCCAATTCTTCTTCTCTTTTCGCCCAGTCGCGCGTAAATTGAAGCCGCTGGGCTGCATCTTCCTTTCGTAAAAAGATCCTCTTCCTAGCTTGCCATTTGCGCAAGTTAACCTCATTTAAAGTCCGGCGGACAGTCGTGGCGCTGACCCCAAGACTCAGGTCATCCACCAAGTCTTTCCTTGAGACGCTTTCATCCTGTCGTACAGCGTGAATAATAGCCCTTTTCGCCCGAGGCGTCAAACTTGGGGGACGCCCGGACCGAGGGCTAGGATCGATTGATGCCGTTGTCTCGAGCCGTTGAAGCAGACGGCTGATTGTGGCTGTCGTAACCCCAAAAAGCGTCGCGACCACACTCCTTTTCTCTCCAGCTTGTACGGCCGCAATAATAGCCGCACGAAGCTCGGGGCTAGTTTGTTGTCTTCCTTGGCGATTTCCAGATATTATAGTCCCAAAAGACCGTAAATTGGACGTCATAATAAAAAGTTGTGGATGATTGAAGATGAAGGTGGCAGGAAACGCGGTTCCGATCGTCGACGCGAGTCGCGTGGCGTTGCAGGACTTTTGGAACCCCACTGTACCCGCGCCCACCCGAAGGCCCCAGCGACACCCAAAGACAAGCAATCGTCCAAGGCCAAGCGCCCCTCTGAATCGCACCCAACTATCCGAGAAGCTGGCTGATTTGCGCGGTCACAATTTGGCGCATATCAAATGAACAGCCCGACCTGACAGCCCATTCTGCAGTATCGGTGAGACGAGCGCAGATATGGACAGCCTTATCTGAACGCTCCAAGACGCTTGTCGCCACCAACTTTAGGATTACGCTATCTTGTCTTCTCCAGTCCCGCCTTTCGGAGAGTCAGCAACATATCTTCTCAAGAAGGGTAGAGCCATACATGATCGGCTCAGCAGCCTCCGAATATATCATAGCAAAGAGTGGTGATGGCCTCGCTAGGTCACTCCAGCTTCTACCAGCTCGTTTGCGTTCTTTCAGCTCACGCCTCAAAGCGTCTGGGTGTGAACAGCCTTCCTGAGCCCTCATGTTATGTCGACGGCAACGCTAGCATCACGATAACAAGGCTCTCATGGCACCCGTCCAGTTTCCCTTTCAGATGAGGTATCCTTGTCTCGAGATCCAGAGGGCGGGCCGCATCGCATCTTGATCCGCTTCACACCCAAATTTACCAAGAGGTTTCTAGGCCCTAAGGAAAAGTAAGTACCAATATACTACATTATAGTTATTTCTGCTAAATAGTATAAAAAAGGAGCACCATGACCATCCCCGAGATCATGTTTGACGCATCTTTATTGCTCAGCCCTCATGTTCTGCGCCTTGGAAAGCTTTTTCGGCATGAGGCTTTCGAGAATCCTAGTTTCACGACCCCTGATTCCCTGAGCAAGCTTGATATCTACTTCGACGAGTACGAACTGCCAATACCCTTGAAGAAATCCATGTTCGATACCTATGTTTTTCGGGATACCATCAAGACTGCTCTTGATGGCTATGTGATATCGGAAAACAAGAACATAACATACGCAATGATGGCCAAATGGACGAGGGTTATAGGCGAGATTGTTGGGTTCATCATCACGGTGATTTTATACACGTTGCGCTATAATGCAGCAAACGAATTCGATCAATCCCGTGAGCTTCTCCTCTTCCCTCTTAGCAAAAAAGATTGCTAACTCAGCCAAGCCAATATTAGCGATGGCCTTCGCAATCTCATTCTTGGGCATGCAGACTCTGACCCATTTAGGAGGCACTATCTCGGCCGTGTTGTCAATGTTGACACCATGGCCGTTGTGCGCCACAAACCTCAGCAGCAGGCTCTAATGCGTCAAGCCACCAGCGTCGGATGTTCAGTAAGCAAAAGACGACCCACAGAACTGACTGCTGAGCAATCATCCGCCGTGAACGATGATCCTAGGGTTCAGAAGCTTCTTCAACGTCAACGGATTCTTCGTATCAAAGCGAAACGATCACACAAGGCGCAACAACAGCTGGACGTCATCAACAAGGAGTTGATTGGTGAAAGGGCCAGATTGCGACGCGAACGCAAGCGGCAGATCCGCAAAGATTGGTCTCGCGAACAGGCTGTCAAAGACATCGAAAGGCAGTTGGCTGGGAAGCCCTTGGAGAGGCCTCATGAGTCGTCCCCTGCCATGGGCGTAAGTCTCTACCTGGTGGGTGCAGAAAACTCCAGGAGGAGTTCCATGGCGCTTGCTCTACCAGCATTTTCCGAGGCCACCCGATGTCGTGTAGTGAGAGGATACGGGATGTTGACGAGGAGAACGATTATCAGCCCTCAGAAGGTTTTGATGATGAGGACCAGTACCGCACAACTATCAAGAAAAGAAAGAGGAGAGTTCAGAAGGTAAATGGTGAGAGTGGCAAGACGCGAGGGGAACAAACGAAGGAGCAAACGAAGAAGAAGCGGAAGATGCGATAGGATGAGCACCTACGCAGACTCAATGGGTGCTTGACTTTGTTGTGATCGTGCGAAGGGTAGCATAGGATCGGTGGAGCCTGCCATCTAGAGCAAAGCTCGCTTTTCCTCCTTTATTTTATTTCCTAGCCTAAATGAATTCTATCCCCTTAACAACACAGCAAAATTCGTGAGGGTGCGTTTTGACGCGTCATTGAGTGTGGGTAAACAAGAGTTGGCTGGTTGTTGGAAGCAGCTGAACCCATACTGCATGATGGAGTTAGAGGTCCCTGAAACGCACACGTCAGAATCACGCTATGAGAATACGTGGCACTGTCTCATGAGGGCAGAAGTAAATGCTCAACACTGGAGAACTGAACGCTGTTCGCTATTGAAGAATTGATCACACTTTTAAGGCCTGTAATTATCTGTCTATATAAAGCTAATTTACTGTCACTGCTGCGTTGGTCTTGTACGAATAGCGAGATTGATGTAGCGCTAATGTATCCACGAAGTAATGAGTCCCATCATTAAGAGAATTTAGCAGCTCCTAACATCTCCACCACATCTAGGTGTCCGCCTCCTGCGGCTGCTTGAAGAGCAGTACGGCCAGCAGCAGCAGTAGCAGCAGCAGCAGCAGCATTGACTTCAGCTCCTTTAGCCAGCAGTCTGTCTACCACATCTAGATGTCCGCCTCCTGCGGCTGCTTGAAGAGCAGTACGGCCACCATATCTAGCAGCAGCATTGACTTCAGCTCCTTTAGCCAGCAGTCTGTCTACCACATCTAGATGTCCGCCCCCTGCAGCTGCTCCCAATGCGTTTTGTTTGGCAGCACTAGAAACCTCGCCTCGAAGGAGAAAATCCAGCATTTTTGAGTCACCCTCTTTGGATGCGCGTTGAACAAGGATCCCCCGCGATTGACGCAGCAGTCCACCGTGGTTGAAAACAACGCTCATAAGAGGAAGATGTCGGGTCCGATAACCCCAATCTAGCATGATATCAACAACACCAGAACCTTGCTTGCTCCACGGGTAAAGAGCAAGGTCATGTCCTTCTACAACCATTTTTTCCCACAGGTTCCAAGTCTGCGACTGTTGCTTCAGAAAGCTGGATGTGTGATAAATCCAGAATTGGCAAGCATACTCAAGGAAGGCATGGGTTTTCTGGAGCCGTTCCAATGACGTAGCTTCATTAGCTCTTCTAAATGTAGCGAGATGTGCTATCATATCCATTTCTTTCGCTGTTGTTTCACCCGGCCGGATCGTTGCTGCGATGAGACGAGGAAGCAGCGATGATTTTCCAGCAGGCGATACCACTGACTTGGCAATGGCCATAGGCGGAATACGTGTCCTCTGGGCTCGTTTGGTCACTGTGGTGTTGAAATCATTCCAGTGGAGATAAGTGATACAGATCTCGCCAGCGTAATGATCGGCATCTTGCATTTCAATGGGAAACCCCTGTATAGGTGGTTGCATATACTCCTCAAGGAGGAATTGACGAATCGTATGATGTGCGAATTGGACGATCTCAAGATCTTCGTCGACTTGAAGGAAGTTCCCGCAGCGTGTGATGATACGGTCTAGATCATTGATGCGCTTCTCCGGTTGCGAATACTGCTGCCCAATCTCGACTGAAAGTGCGTCACTAAGCTGGTCCTTGGTCAGGGGTTGCTTTGCGACTGCGACCCACGCCAAGGTCTTGCGAATGAATTCATCATGTTTGCGAGAGATGGTACGCTTGAGAACACGATAAAATGTTTCCTTTAAGTCTTCTGGAAGGTTGCGGAGGGTTTCGCGGATGTCTTTGTCTCGAGACTGTAAACAAATTTCGTCTACTTGGAAGACAACCCAAAGGAACCTGAGGAGAATGAGCAAGGATAGATAAGCCATCATCCAGCAAAGGTAACTTACATGCCTTGTGCGCCATCTGTTAGTGATGTCTTGATCTCATCGATGATGCACGGGTCCCCCACTGTCAGAACGTGGTCTTCCAGCCGGCTGTTGACAACTCCGTCGATGAAAGTTGCGATGTCGGATTGTGCTGGTTGGCAGGCCATTGAAATACGTCCGAAAGAAGAAAATTTGGCTTGTATGTCTCTGGACACGCTGTCACGACCCGACAAAAACAGCAGCATGGCCTTCTCAGTGTTGACTAGTGAAGAAAGCACGGAGAGAAGGGAAGTTCTTTCCTTTTGCTCGCATTCGTCCAACCCATCAATCACTATGAACATCCTTCCTAATTGACGAATTCTTGTCCGTAGAAAATCTTCCAGTGTATGGATGGTGGATGCGTGGCCATGCTCCAGTTCCTCCAAAAATGACTCAGTGTCCTCGCCTAGATCTTTTGGGTCCAGTGTTTGGCGGACAATTGATCTCAGTATTGTTTCCGCCTTGAGAGATTTGCTGTTGTCAAATCGTGGGAAAAAGAAGGTAACGAAAGTGGCTGTCTGCTGTTTTTTCTCAATGTAGAGTTGGTCAATAACCCTGGAGCTATCATCTAATTAGTTGCCATGGCTAATGAAAAGAGAGCAATACACAAAGCAAACCTACGTGAGAATCGTTTTGCCAGATCCGACTATCGCCAGTTAGAGTGTCTAGGTTTGGGTATCGTATCTCGAACTCACTCTTGCCAGCACACCAAAGTACCGATGGTCCACTGCCATCCATCCATTGGGTAAACTCGGACGATTCGAATATCCATTGCGCGGTACCCGGATGCCTTGTGTTGCGGCATTGTCGTAAAGGGGTGACGTGATCGTGATTAGACAGCTGTTCAAGAAGCTGCTGCTTCCGTATTTCTAGTAATAATCAACATCGCTTTTTGAACTCAAGGAATAAATACCCACTTCTCTGGCGCTCGTCACTCTGTAATTGCATTTCGCCGATTCTTTTATTGCTTCGTGATCCCAGCGCAAAAAGTCCCTTTAAAGATTTGTTGTTCTTCTGTAATTGCAAGGATTGGAGGTCGTGGTCGTGTTTATCAGCTTGTGCCTTTGCTAGTCGCAGTTCCTCCTTGACGTCGTCACTGCATTTCCGAGCGTCATCTGTCGAAGACTTGAGTTCTTGTTCGGAAGACCGCCAGGCGTTGGTGATTTGATCACGCCCTGTCTTGGTTAGTGTTAATCACACCCTGAGAAAAGTACGCACATGAGCGTTGAATAATCTCCACCACACGCGTACACCAGCGAATAATAGACGCATGGAAGTTGCACAGGGCAGTCTGAAGCCTTTCAGAGCCAGGGTATAACGCCTGGTACTCAGCAAACCTTGGACAAGTATCCTTAAGTGTTGTGAAGATTCCATTCAAAGCGTCGCAATACGAGGAAAAGTTCGCAAAAATCTGACTAAAAGTGAGCGACACGGTTATCTAGGGGGCAAGAAACAAAGGTCGAGTTTCTAGTCTTACGTGTATCGTCAGCTTCACGCTTCCCCAGATAAGAGCGGCAATTCGCGGGTTGGACGAAACAAAGGTTTCGACGACGGCGCTGAAGTCCCTAACTGATTGAAGGATTGGATAAAGTTTAGGGGCAATGCTCTTTCGGGTCTTTTGTAGCTGAGCATCGAGCTGGGCTGTGAAGATAAGGACCGAATCAGCATCAGGAACGGACTGTATCGCCTGAAGCTCCTTGTGCTGATCCTCTGTCAACGCACTCTGGAAGCCTCTAAGAGCTTCTTGAAGGTCCGTGCCCAGGTTGGAGGTCGTGCGTGCAGCACGGGAACGTTGAAGTTCCATGACTGATGATGATGGTTATTAGTATGACGTACACAATCTGATTAGGGCGTCATATTGAGGATGGTTTTGGAGCGGGGTCATGATATTTTAATCTAGATGGAAGAAAGTTAGTCCGATCTAAAGTTGTCTATGGAAAGAGGGGAAAGACAAGTGGGTCGCTATCAGGTCCAATTGATAACCTTTCACGTGCCTATTAACCTCTCTCGCGGGCTGCCGAGATCGGACATGAGGAGGCAGTAAGAATGCTTCTCGATACGGACAAGGTCGACATCGACTCGAGAGATGAGCGGCCGGACGCCTCTCTCATGGGTCGATTAGGCCCAAAACTAAGACACTGAAGCCGTTGAGACTGCCAAACGGTCCCATCAATCTAATATAAAAGACGTAGACGAGCAAAAAGTGCACATTCAATGGCCAACACATTGGGGGCTGCTATTTGGCAGAAAATTTCATTTGCTTAGCGCCCGACTAATTCTGGAACAGCACCCAGTCTTTGAAGCCTACGCGCACCCACCCTCCAGAGCGACTTACCCGCACTGAGGAACACTCAGTCGGCACCCCAAGCTACCCCGCCACCTTCAGCTCCCACGCTGGGTACCGTCGGTCTCCTGGGAGACCACGGCCTCCCACCAACACCATTAAAGTAGACCAGGACCCTGTCTGATTTGGGCGGCCTCAGTCTCAACCATGCCAAAGGGATTGTTTGACCTGGCTGCTGATTCTACTCTATCGGCGAGACGAGTACACATACGAACGAGCTGGTTTGGACATTCCGCCAGGATTCTAGCCGCCACTAACTTTAAGGTTGCGCCGTCTAATCTTCTAAAGTCCTTTCTTTGAGATAGTTAGCTTGACAGTGAATCCGTGAAGAAGGGTAAGGCACCTTATACACGATCGGCTCAGCAGCCTCCGTCGGTGTGCATCAAGTCAGAAGTAATGCTATCTTCGCGCGTCGTCCCAGGCGGATCAGATACCGGAGATTGTCGCTCAGTGCGTAGGGACTGGCTGAGGCTCGAAAGCCTCCCGGTATTGACTTTCAGGTGTCCCTTGTTTTCCATAGCACTCTTCGCCGCCTTGCGGGGGTTGAGTGGAGGGAGTTGAAATCCGCCGTGTGGTTGATGACAATCGTCAGGAACTGTCAACAGCCATGGGCTAGCTTTAGGACTGTTCTCCACCCTTTCTTCCGGATACAAAAAGACATCGTCCGATAAGTCAATTGCAGAAGTGATTTGTTGATTGCTCGTGTGCAGGCTGGCTTCTCTGCCTGTATCAAGGAGCTGTCTCCTCGAGGCGGATATCTGCTTCAGGTCGAATTCATGACCGAACTCGGCTGCAGCGTCTACTTGCTCTGTGAGATGCTGACAAGTGCGCACAAGTTGGGCTGGACAATTCTCTAGGACCCTTCCCGCTGCCAGTTTCAGAATTAATCCATCGAATCTTCGAAAGTCCTTTCTGTTAAGCATTAGAGAAAGTTCAAATCTCATAAGAGCGAGTGAATACTTGCACGACCGGTTCAGTTGCATCCGAGTACATGAGAACAAAGAGGGGAGATGGTCTCGAGAGTTCCGTCCATCTTCGCGCAGTTCGCTTGCGCTCTTTCAATTCTTGCCTCAATCGGTCCAAGTCGAATCGAGACTCCTGAGCGCTGAGGTATATATCCATCGCAACACTTACATCTTGACAACCAGCTGCTCGAAAAAACTCTCCACTTTCTCTTTCCGATTTGATGATATTCTCAATGGACGTAAAGAGCCGCAACAGCTGGATATAAGCCAGTCTCCGTATTAAATACATCTCTTGTCCGCCAGAGATGGCAGTGTCTATGGCTTGAAATGCTGTGATAATCCGGCGATCTGAACTTGCAATGTTCTTTGGGAGGGTGGTTATACTGAGTAAATGGATCCAATTTCCTAGGACCTTTTCGCAATTTTCGGCAAAGACATTCAATGGTCCTTGTCCAACAAGCCTGTGACTCAAATGAGTCACACGCCGCATTTGTCGCCTCGTCCCTTCAAGATCCATTTCCACCCAATTTGGCTTTCTCATTCTTGGTTGATGAGTTGGGTAATGCCGACGAAGATGGAGGCTTCGCCCTTTGCAATTTGGTTTGTTCGAGCTCCCCAAGTGCCATGGTGACGGGCCTATTGAGAGCCTACACGAGGCTTCAGAAGTAGCAATCGACGGTTCGGTTGTCGAACCGTCCGGGTAATTGCTAACAAGCTGCCCGGGATCACCATCGTTGGCTGTAGACTGGCCAGGGGAGCTTGAAGTGATAGTATTGTTGAGATGCTTCTTGTTATCCATAGTGAGCGGTATTTTAGATGAGAAGGGTTGTGCAATTTGATTCACGAGCAGATCGAGAGCTACCTGGTCATGCGTGGTCGAAGCAGGAGAAGAGGTTTATATATACCTGAATGTGCCATCTTTCGTGGGTCTGACACGCCCCAAGATACGGAACTGGAAACTGTAAATGGAATCGGGAGCCTGGGTCACGGAACTGCATGCTGCAACCGCCAGGAAATGTTAACGAACCTCTGTGTAATTGCCCCGCTGAATGTGATTAACAGTTTTCCGGTTGTGTTGGGCGTGGCTGATCAAAACTCGAGACCGTTGTCTTAGTATAATATGGCCGTTATAGCGACTGCGCTGTTGCATCTTCAGAAGAGTAGAACAATAAAGTAAATTTCATTACACTCAGCTTCATCAATTGCTTCCGATTCTCTATACGATTCTCAGCTTCATATATTGACACACAGAAAATGCCACAATCAGCAGGATTTGGACCTCTCTTCTCCTTCGGCCATTGGCCGGCGCCGCAGGCGGGGGGGCCTCCTGGATCAGCCGATAGGCGCCACGCGCCGCCGCTGTGAATCAGCGACGGCTCAGCGGCGCCACGGATGCCAGGGAAGCGGTGTTTCTAACTTGTCATCGAGCCTCCTACTAAACAATGCCCAAAAAGACCGACTGGATGTGTCCTGCTTTATGGACAGCCCATTTGTGCTGTCGGTTGGCATACTCTTGTCATTGCGCTAGTGGTTCGCATGATACTAGCCGAGGATTTGCTCTCGTAGAGCACGACGGTGCATGATGGCAAATTCGCTCTGGGTTATATTGAACAATATTGTTACGTTGCATTGCATTGCCTTGATCAAAAAGCATCTATTTTGTAGGTCCTGGAACGTACGTTTGCTTTTGGGTTGGTCTGATCAATCTGAGGGTATGAGAAAAGACATTGAATTATGCCGCAAGGAAAAAACGTCAGCAATTAAGACAAGCTGGTGGGGGGTGGGGACAGATACCCATTGCGCCACATGCTACTCTCCTGGTGCGGGCAGAGCGCTAATGAAGGGCTCGAGTACTTATGGATCGTTGGCTGGGTAAGCGCTGAGCCTGTTGTCATTGAATGGATTCTGCTCTCTGCTTCCGAAATCAGGGTTCTAGTACGGACCCAGGAACCGTTTGCCGTTTCCTGCAGATGTGCGACGAAAGAATAAAGCATCAGTGGCCTCGTCGAAGATATAATAACTGGCGTCTTACCCAGGGCAGGTGCCGTGAACTTGTAGCATAAATCAGCAAACCTCTTTGTCCCATCATGTCAATCATCCAGCAGACGCGCGATGCGATAGCCAGCAGTACTTCTCTACACAAGAACGCTGAATCGAGTCGTTCAGTTGCAAGACTTGCAGAGGGTTTGATCATGGAAGACGTAAAGAGTCAATTTGTGGATAACCTAGAGGCAATATACGACCTCTGGGTGGGCCTGCTGCACAAGAGCACATTGCCGTCCAATATGGCATCTAACGACTCGCGCATCGTTCAGGTATTTCAGGACTTAGACAAGGATTCCAAGAGCACTGAACTGTCGATTTCAAGACTCGCCTCGGTTCAGCTGATACGATTGATGCGCTCTTTAAAGGGCAGGATAAAATCCGACCGTCGAAGTGGCAGGGTCCTTCCTGGGAAGAGGGGTGACAGCATTGCGATTGACATGTTCGTCAATGCTCTCGGCTCGCCAGCAGGCGGGGTCGTCGCCAGGCGCCAGGCAATTGGGCGTCTTCGATTTGACAAGCGGCGGGCCAGCCTCGCAGGACAATCACCACTGCTTGTTATTACCCACACAGCAAAGGCAGAACGGATTATGTAGGTATCTCCTCCCCAGAGAAAGATTCCATGAAATTAATTAACGCTCCACAAGTCGAGATTTGAACGTGTCGAACAAGATCTTAGATGCACTTGCGGCTGAAACCCACGGCCAGTACCCTACGGGGCTTGTCCAGGCTGCGGAATACATGACACAGATCGGAGAGTTAGGAGAGACTGACGTAGCTGGAAAGCGTGCCCACCTGGAGAAGCTGAGAGATATGATACGTCAATGAATCGTATGGCCAATAACGGTTGAGGTCGTGGTAGTGGTAGTGGTAGAGGTAATGGTGGTAGCAATAAACATAGTGGCGGTGGAAGTGGCGGGCGGTGTGGTGGTTGGTGGATGGTGTAGGCGATGGACACTTGGCATGGGACTTAAGCCACACCCACATCCCACCCAGAGCCTCCATGATTTCTACCACGGCTTCTACCACGGCTTCTACCACGGCTTCTACCACGGTTTATACCGTAGTTTCCACCGCGATAGAGACCGCTGTATTTTAGGCATAGAGACCCAAAAAGGATAGGACTAATTTGCACTTAAAGGTCAGCGTTTCGTATCACGAGCCGCGCATGTGACATCCCCTGCGTCAAAGCATGCATGTAGTCGCCCATCTCCGCCCGCCAGACATTCTCCCGAGTTGTTTCACTAACGTATATGATATGCATGCGACGCATCCAAGTATGCGATGCACTATACTGTGTAACTAAAAATAGCAATATTTATTTTATTAAAAATTAGCTATATAATGGACCTTTTCTGAAAATATCGGCTATTTTAAGCTTAGCTTGAATTTTTTAAAATTATTTTAAAATCGCGATTTAAGGTGAAAATCTCCATGCGTCGCAAGCTTATCGTATACGTTATGTGTATTCCGTAGACACACGTAGTCTTCCTGCCAAAGACATTTTCCTGCCAAGATAGACCCTGGATAATCTCGCGAGCTTTAGGACTTTATTTTCAACTTTAAACATGTTACCGAAAAAAAAAATACGCGCTACTTTGAACCTCAAGCATATCGATCAGCTAACTCACGGACCAAGCCCACGGCAAAAGCTGGTACCTCAGTCAACAGCTCGTCCCAGCCTTCCAGTTGAGACACGTCCTCAACTACACAGGCAGCAAACTGTGCCACAAGCAGGCGCAGCTTCTCCCCCTCGCAGCTGCCGTAAATGAAGCGAACAAGTTCTCCAAAAATAGGCACGAACGTTTGCACAGACATGACCCAATACGCCAACTCCCGGGCCAGGTTTATGCAAGATAAATCCATGAGCGATTCGACGGCAAATCTTCGAGCGAAGGCCCATACTCTTACATGCCCGATCAAGATGTACTTGAAATGCTCTGACCGCGGGTCCGACCTGGACTGTCTAACATTCTGCCATAGGTCGGTCACAGGGACATATGTTCTCATAAAATTGGACACACATTCTTGCTTCTTTCCGCGATGTCCGGGCTTCCGCAATTCACGATTGCATGGAACTCGCCCATGCGACTTGACCTGGCTGCAATATTCACAGCTTGCTTGAGTATCTGCCCAATCTGTTGTAGTTGTCGTCCAGGATGCGAGAGAGTACGGAAGCCCCAGTGAGTTCCTTCTGTCTAAGGACTGTCCGAAGACTCTGGCAGTGCCCTGTCTCTTTGAGGGCTGCTCGAAGGGCCCACCAGTGGACTGTATCACTGAGGTCTGTCCGAAGATTGGTTTGTCCCAGTGTCCGAAGCCCAATAGTCCAAAGCCGGAAGACGCGCCACCAGTATTTATACCAGTTGGGAGCGAGTCAGGGACATCGATTGACTTTGTGCTTCCAGTCGCGTCCATGGTGCTTGCTCTGGAAGATCTTTCTCGGAGATCTTCCCCGGCCAGATCAAAGCCCGCGTACGATCCGCAATAAGCGAATTGGACGAAGCGTGAGAATACGTCGTCATCAACATCCTCGAAGGATATGCAGTCTTCCTTGGACCCCTCTGCCTGGGAGACCTCGATGAGGGAATGCAACCGGGTGGACAAGGCCGATATTAAGCCTGAGTGTACGCTGAATTCAATTTCTCTGCCCCCGATAACGAACTTGGTTACTTTGGTGGTCAATATCCTGTCATCGGAGAGTTAGATGAGGTGTTGGAAGTTAAACATCAACAGTGCTCACTGCTCCACTTGTGCAGGCTTGATACCTGGTAGGCCGAATTGGCCGGGAAGGCCGTCGGAATAAAGCATCTTTGGCCGTTTGGTTATGTTTTGTCAAAAGGGTTGCGATAGAGTCAAAAAAACTCATTGAGATGCATTGAGGAGCTTTCAACCGGGAGATCAGGAGGTGGTTGTGGGCTCCAAGCTTTCTCTTGAAGGATCCCACCCATCGTGGCCCCGCCGTGTGGGATTACCTGTCGCAGAGAACTGAATCCGTCCGCCCAGCGGCTCCACAGGTTTACTTCTGCTTCCTGTCTTCTGTCAGCATGCGCAGGTAATTGGCCATTCCACTCTGCCATCCGACGACGGCAGCCCACGCAACGTACCCGTAAGCCATGGAGGGGCATCCTTGCCGAAGAACCACCTAAGCCCCAGGCTTTGCGACCGTACAAGTGAGGTCGTGTCGCGCCTAGGAGGACATGCCGCATAGGTCTTCAATTGTGTTGCAATGCATTGTTCATTTAACTTGTGCCTATAATTATCTCAACTATTTTTAATCTCCTCTACCCAGAACTTATACATTGCTGACATCGATCCCATCCCTATCAAGCAACTCCCAACAACACAAACAGTAATAATCGCAGTAATAGACCAATCTCCGTTTTGAGCAGTATATATATTCACCAGACTGAAAATAAGAGCTGCGACTGAATTCAGGAATCCAGGGCTTGGAGCGTGTTAGCCTGGTGCTTTGGCGCTAAAACAGTCACTTACAAGAAAACCTCCTCAAGGATCCAAATAAAATTGTGTCTAACCTCCCGCCACACCCACAAAACCCCAATGATACCAAAAAGAAAACAGAGAATGCTGATGACAAAGAGAGATGTGTGGCGGAAAGCAATGAGCACTACCCTGCCTGCTTCAGAATCAGCTACCACAGCGGTGCGACGAAGTGAGGTGAAGGTTCCAGGGATCATCGTAAAGCTGGCGAGAAGGAGCCAGTTGGATATAGCGGCCGTAAGACGATGTCTTTTTTTCATTTTCCTCAACTCATCGACCATTGCATCGTAAGGGTGTGACGGACAAAATGGAGATGTATCAGTCAACGACCTCATCGTAATGTCCTGATTGCGTTCCAGGTCTTTCATCATTTTAATCTGTGTGGAATTGGCTATCCAGGGATTCCTTCTGTAGCCCAAAATGAGAGTCGGAGAAAGTAATTCATTCAAGTATCGCTTGTTATATACGCGACCTTTTGGTGGTGGCTGGTTTCTGCTTTGCGATTCCCGTGCTACGATCCCTGTGTTGCGATTCCTGTTTACGGTTCCAGCAATACGTTTTATGCATCCGTCACCAAAGTACAGCGGTGAGTTCGAAACGCGCCCTCCCTAAATAGTGATTGATCTCACATAATTGCAAGATTTTCCACTGCTTCCGCCTGTGTAACTCAAACACACCTTCCCAAAAATGCATCCTCAAGTGTTTTCTGACGATCCATCATCCTCCGGGCTTCGCGTCGCAGATGAGCTTTGGGAATCAGTAATTATCCCAGCCAATCCTCCCGACCATGCAAAAACCGGATATATATGAGCGCCCAGGAAAACCTTTCACATCCAGACGATTTGAGGCGTGAGCTATTGGAACGCAAGCGAGCTGGTAGAAGCTGGAGGGACCTAGCGAGACCATCCCCACTCTTTGTCATGATATATTCGGCAGACGGCGCAACCCTGAAATTGGTGGCGACTAGAATCCTGGAGGAGTGTCCAGACCAGCTCGTTCATATCTGTACCCGTCTCGCCGACAGAGCAGAATCGGCAGTCAGATTAAACTATTCATTTGATATGCGTCAAATCAGAGAGTTTCTTGAATTAGTATGATGTCTTTGACAGAGGCGGTTTTGGTTTCAGAGTTTTGTTTGGAGCTCAGTGTCGCCTGGGGGCTTAGTCGCCTGGGGGCCCAGCGTCGCTTGGGTGCTCAGTGTCGCTTGGGTGCCCAGTGTCGCTTGGGTGCCCAGTGTCGCTTGGGTGCTCAGGGGCTCAGTGTCGCCTACTGCCACTTCCACCACCATCACCATTATCACTACTACAATCATCACCACAAGCTACAGCTTATGGCGTAAAATGCAGTCAAATGCAAGAAGGGACCAGCAGGCGGGGGTGGTCCCCTTTGTCTTAGTTTCCGCAAACAGTACCTAGAATAGTCCATACCACCCTAAATTTACAACTGCATGTAGTCCAAGCTGTTGCAGCTACACTTGCTATAATATTGCACGACTCCTGTTCTGTTGGCCGCCGGACGGATCATGTTGCGTCAGATGTTAGCGGAGCGATTGGTCGCCCGTTGTCAATTGTACACACCATGCCCGCATGCCGTTCATCTGGAGGCGTTTTCCTCAAGCGAGTCTTGAGCTCTTCAGGTTCTATAAGCTCGTACCGGGGAACATGGGCGACTTCGTCTCGGTTCGTGAGGGGTGACCGTAAGTCGACTGAGACGGAGTCGCAACAGTGAATCGCGAGAACGAGAGTAGTGTAGGTAATCCTCATTGCTTGACTGGTAAAGTGTGCAGGTGGGTAGGAAGCTACTACCAGTAATAGCCGATGGGAAATTGCAGGATTTACTAGTAAACCGGAGACCTTGTTACTAGTAAAACCTTGTTATTACGTTTGACTGGTAATAGGGAGATACATTGTCTGGTAAACCCCCCGCTGCATTACTAGTTAGTCTCGGACAGAATCAGAACTCATCCAGGACCTAGATACACCGAGCATGCGGCTCTGACTGGTAAATTGACATAAAAATATAAGATTGTTACTGGTAAGCCGCGGACAGAATTCATTGTCGACAATATCCGCCTAACGCATGACATAAAAATATAAGGTTATTACTGGTAAGTCGCGGGATCAGCAGAATCCGTCTTACAGAAACAGGACATTCTGGCGCTAAATAGAAACAGAATCCGTCTGGCGCCAAACAGAAACAGAATCCGCCCGGTGCTTAGTGTTGGAAGATTGCGAGTCGGTGAGCACTCGGCTCATCAATGCCTGGAGTCGTCTATTTGACCGATTGGTAGGGGGGCGTGACTGGCCCCGAGATGGCGGGGTCGTTTTGAAGATACCCCAGCTCCTGAGTGAGGGTTTTCAACCCAGAAAGGTGCTGCAACACCAGCTGATCATCGCAAACTTGCGTCGCAGAGTGTCTGGAAGCGGACACTTTGTGGTCCTGGTTGCAAGTATTTGACCAGGTAGCTGTTGTCAGCTTCCTGGTATCTTGAAACGGACCCCACGCTATTTGTGGGCCGGCTTCACGTTTGCCAGGCCAGACTGGAGTGCGACGACAGATGGTTTACCTCTAAAACCTCAGGCAACAGAGGAGGCCTCGGCACCCCGCAGTCTTGCACAATTCACTCACGCGGTA
This sequence comes from Neonectria punicea, assembly GCA_037954315.1. Taxonomy (NCBI): domain Eukaryota; kingdom Fungi; phylum Ascomycota; class Sordariomycetes; order Hypocreales; family Nectriaceae; genus Neonectria; species Neonectria punicea. The sequence continues at coordinate 8,512 of JAZAVJ010000330.1, read as the reverse complement.
CATGAGACCATCACTCACAAAACGAAGCTCAAACGTCCAAACGAACGCCTTGAGACGACCACCGAACTTCGAATGTGTGGGGTTGTGAGGCATCCATACTGGGGTCAATAAGCTAATGTGCTGCCGCCTGAGGCACAGCATCTGTCAACGCATCTGCGCCCTGGCCTCGCCCCAGAAAAGATGGCTCAGGCAGGCGGAGCATGGGGTCCAATTCAAAGCAACAAAAAGATGCTGACAAACGCTTCCGTGCCATCAATTTGCCGATATTGTACCGACGAGCCCACCACTTGTGGCTTGAGTCTCCCTGAGAGCTTCCTCTCTCCACTAAAAAATCCCAGCACAACGCGACAGAGAAGCGAGCCGCCATGACAGATCAAACGCGATCAATCATCAAAGACCACCCGATCGGCGATGGGCTTGACTCCTTCCACGTCTCGTTCCAATCGATCTGCCATGAAAAGGGCTTCTCACGTTCTCCTAGCTCGCTGGACCAGCTTGACCACGAAGGTACGTGATCAGTTCTTTTTACGTCCTCCGCTGACTCCAGTAGGTCTTCAAAGAGTCGTCTTAGCTCTCCTGTCAGCGGTGCAAACCCTTCCAGCTGCTCGCCTCCTTCCTGCTATAGCGCGCCGTGGCACACTTCGAAGTGATCTTCTTCGACTCGAACTCTCTCTCGATTCGGATGACTTCGACTACGACCGCATCAAACCTCTTCTGAAAGCCGCCCTCGCCGACGATCTAAATGATTATCTTATCTGGGACCAAGCTTACAACGCCGTTACCGAATCCACCCCGCCTCCCCGCCTGACGGCGTCTTCCCTCCAACAAACCCCATGGCTGCGCAATACTAGCAGCTTTGCAAACTCATCCGAGCATCGCAAATATGTGGACGATGTGCTGAAAGAGGAGCTTGGCCCTATGTATGTGGGGCTCCGCAACTTTCACGACACATACTTTAGAGGCGTGTCCGACCTTGAGACGGCGTCCCAGGCGTTCTTCAAGCAATGCCTCGAAGGTAGTGATCCACTCTTTGACGACGGTTGGAAGGGATGGCCCAAAGATGCGAACCAGGATGATGTGCTGAGCTGGTTTGCTGACTTCAGCGAGAAGCTAGCGGCATTCGCAGACGGCCACAAGTCAATTCCGACGCATCGACATCGACGAAGGCCATTGGCAAAGCCCAACGAGCCGATTGACGGTTCTGTGGGGAAACGAAAGATGGACGTTGGGTTTGTGAATGATCCTCAAGCTAGGAAGGACTCGAGATGCCACTGGTCCCAGATCCTTGTGCCAGGAGAGCTGAAGAGCAACCCGTCCGCCGACAAAGCTTCAGAGGCATGGCTTGATCTTGGGAGGTACGCGAGGGAAGTGCTCGCTGCGCAGGACACCCGTCGCTTCGTCTTGGGCTTTACTATCTGCGGATCTCTCATGAGGGTCTGGGCGTTTGACCGACTCGGGGGGATCGCATCCGAACAGTTCAACATCAATGACGATGGGCTTCAGTTTGTATCCACGATCCTTGGCTTTCTTTGGATGAACGAGGAGGAACTTGGATTTGATCCGACGATCATGTCGGCAAACCAGGAGCGATTCATCGAGGTCAATCGGAATGGTTCGACCGAGCGGATCATCATCGACCAGGTGATGCAGCGGGCGCGTTGCATAGCTGGTCGAGCGACGACATGTTGGAAAGCCCATCCCGAAGGACAGCCAGAGATGCTGCTTGTGATTAAGGATTCATGGCAATATCCAGAGCGCGATGAGGAAGGCGACCTGTTACGTGAAGCGACTGATAAAGGAGTCGTCAACGTGGCTCGATATTATCATCATGAGGCAGTTCAGATACGCGGGATGGATGACGACATTCGGAGCAATACTCGGCGTGGTCTAGATGTCAGGAGAGCTGCGAACTACCGCCCGCCACGCCCAATGCCGCGGAACAACATCGCATCTGGCGTATCAAGGGAAGGGCGCAGTAGTACCAGTGCCAGCAGGAAGCGGTCATCTAGCCAAACTGGCGCCCCTCTTCCTTCTAGCAAGCGATCCTGTTCCGTGTCTCCAACGAAAGCCGTCAGTACACTACCAAATCGGGTACATCGGCGTGTCATCCTCCGAGACTATGGGATGCCCATCTACAAGGCGAGCTCCCGAACGGCTCTACTTGCTGCGTTCGAGCGCTGCATCGAGGGACATGAGTCTTTGCACAAGGCAGGCTTCCTTCATAGAGACATCTCGGTCAATAATCTCATGATCAATGAGGATGATGATAACCCCTCCTGGCCTTCTTTCTTGATTGACCTTGACCTGGCTATTAAAGAGTCACGAGAGGCTGCGTCAGGAGCAAAGGGGAAAACCGGAACAAGGGCTTTCATGGCAATCGGGGCGCTACTAGGTGAGCAGCATTCCTTCATGCACGATCTCGAGTCCTTCTTTTGGGTCCTATTCTGGATATGCATCCACTATGACGGACCAGACAAGAGCAGGGCTGTTCCGCGGTTTGAAAAGTGGAATTACGTTGAAGATCCAGAAGAGCTGGCGGGGATGAAACTAGGCGTTGTGGCAAAGGAGGCGATCTTCATGAAGACGATCTCCGATAATTTCACGCCGCACTACGAGCCACTTATCCCACTATTGAATGGGCTACGAAAACTTGTTTACCCTCAAGACAAGCCGTGGGAACGAGAAGACGAGAAGCTGTACTCTAGAATGAGAGAGATTCTCCGGAAAGATTGGGAAGCTTAGAGTACTGGTTAGCAGTGGGCAGAATACCTAACGCTGGCAATTGTTCAAAGCTTCCCAGGGCACCGTCATACCACATCCTCTGATACCCAATCCAGGCATCACCTGGCAGTACTGTGACTAACATAATATGCCCGAGTCTGAATCCGTCCCTCGGTTCCGCTCACTCTTTCCAGCGTCGATTGCGTCATCCCGAAGAGGCAGATGACTCGCCTTACTCCCGTCTGCCTTCCGAGTTACCTCCATATACGATTCCAGCCACCAAGGATGCTCAGTTGCCATGGCATACGTAACTAGAGGCGGTTCGCCGACACCTGGACCGAGGATTCTTATAACTTCCGCCCATCCTGTGCTTCGGTTCTCGTCCCGACCTGCTAGTGTCAGAGCCCACTACGAAAAGAGGTCTAGAGCTATAATAAGCTACTCTACCTCCTACATTCCCTTCCAGCTAAGGCAGTCTTCTTTCCTAAGTCGCTGCTCTAAAAGGCAAAACTAGGAGCCATTAGGGAGACCTTATGATAAACTCTTAAGCATTACCTACTCCTAATACGGTAGAAAGAAACCGCTACTCTCTAGATTGATAATACCGTAGACTTATTTATTAATTATTAATATATTTCCCTAGTCTAAGTCTCTATGTGTAAATACGTTTAGCTCTCCGCTAACTGCCTCGCTCCTCTCGTGAACATATACTACGATGTGCTTATTAGATAGGAATTTCTTAATTCTCTCTATATTAAAAGCCATAATACCTCAAAGTCCGGCTCGAAAAGGCTATCTCTATAGTAAAGCCGCCTTAATGCAAGGGGAATGCAATTTCTAGAGCTGTTCGATAAGCGATGCCACTTCGTCGGCTATAGACTCCCGTTCAAGTGGAGACAAAGTAGGCCAGGCTCTCTCCAGTGTCATCCTAGGCATGTTATCTATGGTGAGATGCTCGAACTCCTCCGATAAGTAGTAATGACAGACGGACGGTATAGGAATGGATGTCTTCGCCTTGACTAGCTCGAGATAACGCTTCTCTACGCTAAGGCTTGAACGGCCAATTCTAACGGACTTTCGAATGGTATACCCATCATTCTGGAGGACAACTTGCCGGTTAATAAGCTTGCCTATAGAGAATGGATAGGTTATTTAATAAAGGATCTTTATAGTAGAGTCGGTTAGCGGTTATGGTTTAGAAAAATGCGTGCTATAAAGGTAATGCTAGGTTGCCTCCCGCTAAGTCTAGCAATTAGGTGCATTGGCGAAGATCTGGTTATTTGGAATAGGCATATCGAAGAAACTAGCTATGGTTTCGATCCGAGGAGGAGCGGTGTAGTTGCTGGGTATAATGCAAGTGTCTTGTTTTTTTGAAGGAAGGTAAAAGTAAGTGAACGAATAAAAGTTATTCCGCCCGGGAGGACTAACCCTTATCGGGTTAATTAGTATACTAAGCTAGTTATAGTTCGAGTACCCTCTCCTTAGTAAGGCCCGTATCTTAAGAAAGCCCTAATACATACATAGAACCTAACAACTCTCTTACCATTCCGGCAAAATTCATTATATAGCTACCTAGGATGACGTGCTCCTTAGCTTCTAGCGCTTTAAGCTAAAGGCCGCCTAACACTGAGGACATTATTAAAAAAACGAATATGAAATAGAGTATATAACACGAGGATCTTATAGTTTATAGCAACCTCCTCCACCTAAGGGTTTGCCGATAAATTCTTAATAACTATAGAGATAGGTTCGCCATAACTAGCATATGTTGTAGCTTTAGTTATGTTATTATAACCATACTTACTATAGTTAATTATAGTGCTCGTCTGGGTAGTAGGTGGTTGTAATGAGATTTTTAAAGTAAATTAAGAGCTAGAAATCTATTATCCTTATTATTTGGAATTGCTAATATGAAATGCGGGACTGTAGTAAAGTTATATTCTTCCCCGCCGCGATGTTATCCTAGACACTATAGCTTAGATAGACCTTTTTAGGTGGTTGCCTAAAGTGCAATTCACACCTAGCAATATTATCTGCACGGTTGCAGCATCGCAACCAAGCTAACCAGAACTAGCCGTAAGGCTTATTGCCCACCTTTTAAACGTGGTTTACGTATAGGAATTGCACACTATTAGGCCATATCGGCTAAGTCACCTTCAAGCTAGTAATATCATTCTACTAAATAAGGGAAATGCCGACTTCGGTTCATAGTTAATACACGATTTTCTAGGCCCTACAGGGTCAGTTATTACCCATTTGCGCCCGCGCAATACTAGCTAGGCCTATCCTTTAACCCCTCGGCCACTAGCGATTCACCTGTAATTCACTAGTGAATCACTAGTAGCCTACTAGTGAATTACTAGTGAATCGCTAGTAATCTACTAGGTAAGCTACTTAGCGATTTACTAGTAGTTTACTAGCTAGTTACTAGAGATTTACTAGTAAAGTGATATATATTTATTGCTAATCTAAGGTATAGATAATCCTATTCGGATACTATATCTTAGGCTTAGTGCTTTAGATATACCTATCTATAGCCCTAAACCGTTAAGGATAATATAGTTAATCGCCCTAGTATAGGCCTCCTCCTTGCCTTCTCTTAAGAGGAGAAATTTATCTTCCGCCATATAACTTCTATATCCTTATCTCTCCTATAATCCACAAGGCTATAAAGCCTAGGCTAACTACTAACTTACGCTAGTATAATCAGGATGAAAGATCTACTAAGATGTAGACTATAGCTTATTTTTACCCCTATTACATAAGGTATAGTTAAGTTCCCCTTATTTTCCAGTATTATTATAGATAGGGCACAGCGCTATCTTACTAAAACTTTAGTCTAAAATCGTTTATAAACTATACATTATATTAGTAGGATTTAAGGATATTACCTTCTTAGCTAAATATAGTCGAAAGTAATAATATAATAGTTGCTAGGGAACATAAGATGCTTGCTAGAATGCCCTTTATACCTTATTAGCGCTTTATTTTAAGGCTAGTTACCTAACTATCCAAGTATTCCTACCCCCCCCCCCGCCCCTATTTTCCATTATAGTAGCGTACTCTTTCTCATTCCTATCTCCTAATCCCATTAAACTGTGCTAAAATGACCCAATAACTAAGAAAGGGGTAGTAATACGGAGAATGCAAGTTATTCTTCTAAACTCCTAGAGTGTGACGGTCGGGTCTAACCTAAGGGCGTATAGGGTAGGTCCGGGCGTGAGGTGTATGATCGAGTGGATTAGGACGTCGTAGTGAGCAATGTAGGTCACGGTCTGGTAATGGTAGAATAGTAGATTTAATATAACTAAGTATATTAATAGCTAGTGAGGCTATCTGTTTATAGAAGTGCTAAATGATTATGTTTATATACTGGCTGACTAGAGTAATCTTAGTGGCTCTATCGTGAGGCTTATTAATAAGACTATCAGTCTTATTAATAAGAGTTATAGGTAGATTACTAATACTAGCCCATTACGCATAGCCCCTTTAGCTAATAGGGGAAAAGTGGGTACTATTATGGTTCTGCTGGTTATGACCGCCTAGTCTTAACCTAAGCTATAACATAATATCTCCCCTCTAATAGTCTTATCCTTAAGACCTATATATAAAACTATAGCCCTTAAAGATATTAGTTTATTCATAACTTCGTTCCTTATTCCTTCCGAAATGCTAATATAATGTCTAGCTGTATTTCTAAGAAATTATCTATTATAAAGAAGAAGAGTTCTACTAAGTCCTACTATACCTAAATCTTACTTATTAAAGAATTTAGCTATGATATTATGCCTTATTCTTTTTACTTATTAAAGGGGTTTTAGTGTTAGGTCGTAATAATATTAAACTATTATCTAGAGTGTATCTATTAGGGTTGAGCTTATAATGCATTGGGGGTTTCTATAGTAGTTAGTGGGTATTAGGTATGCGTACTTTCGTACTTTCTGGGCTAATAATAGGGTAATAACCCGAATTATTATAGAGAAGTATTGTATTAAGTATGAAGAGGAGGCTAAAGAGGTATCCCTTCTAAAGTCTTATAAGGCTCTTAAGGTTATATAAAAGGAGATTGCGGATAGTCTAGATCGTCTAGCTTGCTTGCGAAAGTAGCGTAACTAGGTGATTTCTTATGGTAAGGAGCTGGTCTATTATAGTGCTCGCTCTTTAGATGAGTTAGATGTAGTAGAATGTGCTGACTTAGAGGCTGTGATTAAGGTGTAGTCTTTAGTTTATTCTGACCTTATTGATTAGAACTCCCTTAGTTTTAATGATCTTTCCTTGCCTACTTTTAGTATTATTAGTAAAAGTTCTTTAGGAAGTGTTATATATAGGTAAGGTTCTTAGCTAGTTCTTATTAATTATCGCTCTTAGGGTAGTCTTTCTATTTAATAAGATACTTAGTTTATTTATTTACTCTTTATATATTTAAAATTACTTTTACTATATATTCTTCTAGTCCTTTAACCTTAGTCTTATATTTATTACTAAGCTTAGTATAGATTATATCTTTTGCTATCTTAAGGAGTGAGATATAGAAGACTAGGTAAAGTCTAACTTTTAGTAGTAAGTCTAATTAGTAGTTATTTTCTGAGATTTTTTTAATGATTTTATAAGATCTAATAAACTTATAGTTTAGTTTCTTATTTTATTATTTTATTTTAATATTTTTTATTATAAGATAGACTATATTTCCCTCCTAGAAGGATAGTCCCTTTATCCTTTTTAGGTTATAGTATTTTTTTATCTAGTTTCTAATAAATTTAAGTTTGGTTTTTATTTCTTTATGTAGATTTTTTAATTTTTCTAATATAAGGATGGCTTTAGGGATGGCTAATCTACCTTAGTTTGCTCTATAAGTGTTAGGGGTGAAGCTAAAGTTAGCGTATATTAGGGTAAGTTTCATGCTTTCGTAGGCGGAGGTATTATAGCTTAGCTATACGATCGGGAGCTTCTTAACCTAATCGTTTTATTTATAGTTAATATAGTATTAAAGGTACTACTCTAGTACTTAGTTTATCTATTCTATCTAGCTGTTAGTCTATAGTTAGAAAGCTATAGAGAGTTAGTAGTTTAATCCTATATAGTCTATTAAACTTTACTAAAACTTTAAAGTAAATAAGGGTCTTTAATTAGAGAGAATTTCTATAAGAAGTCTATAAATACTAATAATATTTTATAAGAAGATATAGATAAACTACTCTATATCTATTAATTCCTAGTATAGTATAAAATAGGAAAATTTCATAAGTCTATTTATAATAATAAGAATGCTATCGTAAAGGGTTCTAGTTATAGGGTCCTCTAATAGGGGTAGTTTTATAATAAAATCTATAGTAATAAAGTCCTATAGTCACTTAGTAATTAGTAAGGGTTATAGTTCTCTATATAGCTTATAGCATTAAGCCCTAGTTTTTGCATAGAGGTTATATTAATTCATAACTTCTTTAATAATATTTTTTATACTAGGAAATTAATATATTATTCTAACTTATTCTAGGGTTTTATTAACTCCCTAATGTTTATATAGGGGATATTTATGTATTTCCTATATAAGTTAGTATTATAATTCTCTAGGAACTTATAGTATATTTGTTTTTTTATTTAGGGATAGTTTATTATTATACTATTATATTTTTTTATAGAGTTTGTTAGTATTTATAATAATATAGGTATTTCCTAAGGTTTGCTTTTTTTATTTAGTAGTATTTATAGCGCTAGTAACTTAATCTTAATTATAGTCCCTTTCTAAGCATTCTAAGCAATTATTAATTATATACTAGAGTACTTTCTAAAG